>JAOSBN010000002.1:3568255-3588358 GCA_027563595.1 Erythroxylum suave | reverse complement strand
TTAGGGCCTAATCCATTAGCTGTAAAGGTTGTTAGAAGCTAGCTCATCAAGAAAAGACGCTAAAAAAGTGGTACCATATACGGATACTGATCAGCCAACGGGAAGAGGAACCTTAGAAGCAGCAAAACCAAGAGAATAGTGTAAAGGAAGTGGAGGGTCCGAAGCTACACATCTAATGCATGATGTAGAGAGATGTTAAAAAAGTTATTGCACTTGCCAATTTGGTAGGACTTGTCGCACTTACAGTTTCAACAAAAACCCGAAACGAAGTGAATGTGGAGAGGATTGGGGAATGAGTATGAGGTGCAGCTTTAACGAACTGGAATCACCAATTACTAATTTTGTGTACTCACGACTACGCTGGATGGAAAATTCATTATTCCTCATTCCTCTCGAATGGAATCCCATCCATAGTGTGAACAGTACAAAAATGAGGAATATAAAATCTATATCAAGTAATTGTCTAACTATTCGATAGAATAAAGTTATCTATTTTTATCTGATTTGATATTGTTGAAAATTGATTCAAAATTTGAATTAGTCTTTAAGTTGTTTTAGTCTTGCAAATTCTGTAGGGTAGTTTCCTTATTTTATGCCAAAATATTTGGTTTTGTTGAAGATTTTTTTTTTACTTTCAGTTGATTTTTAGATAGAATAAATTGAATATAATATATAGAAAAACTCATCGATCTTTCTTGCTCACTTTTCTTATTTTTTCTATCCAAAATTCTGACATCAGATTAAATCCAAGTTTTGGACTTGTGAGTTAGAAAGAAAAATCTTCATATATAAAACTTATGGCATCTAATAACACAACATTTCTTGCTCCTCCAATTTCAATGGTGAAAACTATCAAATTTGGGCTGTCAAAATAAAAGCTCACTTGAGAGGGCTTATTTTGTGGCAGTGGGTTGATACTGTAACAGAAATATCATCTTTAGGAAACAATTCGACACTCAATCAAATTAGAGCCTATGAAGAAGAAGAAGCAAAAGCTCCAAGAGAGTTATCATTGATTCATGCTGCTGTATTAGAAATAGTTTTTACGAGAATTATGACTTGTGAAACAGCTACGAAAGCTTGGGACATGCTGAAAGAATTATATCAGGCCAATGATAGGACAAGAAAGATGAAAGTGTTGAATCTCAAAAGAGATTTTGAGACGAGCAGGAAATCATACAGGAATATTTTGATAGGTTGATGAAGATGGTGGATAAAATTCGACTATTATGTGAAGATTTACCAAACAGTAGGATTGTGGATAAGATGCTTATAAGTTTGTCTAAACGATTTGAGACAAAAATTTCATCTCTTGAAGATTCAAGAGATATCATTCAAATAACCCTTTCAGAATTAATCAATGTCTTGTAGGCTCAAGAGCAAAGAAGGGCCATGAGGAAAGTTGGAACTAAGCAAATTGATGAAAGAGCTCTTCTAGCCAAATCATCAAAAAGAAGATGTAAAATTCCTCAATGTGATCATTGCAAGAAACCGGGGCGTGAAGAGAAAGATTGTTGGCATAAGGAAAAATCTCAATGTTTCAACTATAAAAGATTTAGACTCTAGAAAGATTGCAGATTGAAAAAGGAACAAGCAACTATGGTGGAGTTGGTTAATGAAGAAACTCTTTTTTAAAAGTTGGTGAGAAGTGCACTATGTGTTTGGAGAGACGTGCTCCAATGATTGCAAGTTGGTGAGAAGGGCATCAACGGGATGATGAGAAGTGCATCAATTGGTGAAGAGAAATGCTTCACAGAATATTCTAAAGATAGAGAGAAGTATTCCAGAAAATTTGAATGTCCAAATTTCAATCAAGAGAGGTTTTTGGAAGTTGATTCAAAATTTCAATTAGTCTTTAAGTTGTTTCAGTCTTGCAGATTCTGTATAGTAGTTTCCTGATTTTATGCCAAAATATCTAGTTTTGTTGAAGTTTTTTTTTAAATTTTCAGTTTATTTGTAAGCCTATATAAAGGCATGATCAGATAGAATAAAATCAATATAACATATAGAAAACTCATCGATCTTCTTGCTTACTTTTCTTATTGTTCTGTCCAAAATTTCAACAGATATATTGCGGGAAGTAACATTGATAAGTTGAGTTAGGTGAATGTACAAAAAGAGAGGGATTCGAATCCTCGGTAAACAAAAGCCTTCATAGCAGTTGCAATGCTACGCCTTAAACCACTCGACCATCTCTCCTACATGATGATTATGGCTCATAAACTGAATTTTTGATGTTGAAATGGTTTTTCTTTATCCATGGACAATGAGTCCCGATGTATTGGGGGCATTTATATTTATAGAAGTTTTCATTTTCGTGCTTATCCTAATTGTTAGTTCAATTTATACATGGCGAAAAGGGGCATTAGAATGGTCTTAACTCTTGATTATTCCAAAAATAAACAATAGATAATAATAATAATATTATTATTATTATTAAAAGATTGACAGTTATAAATTTCATTTAGTTTCCCTTACTTGATCAATCAACACCAATTTTCATTATTTCAACTACTCAAATTGGAATAAACCTACCAGGTTACTTTCAATTGCGTAAATCAATAGTTCAAACGACACTCAAAGATAGGGCATTTCCCTTTTTTATAAGAAGGAGAGAATAAAGAAATATAATCAATATAACATAAACTACAAAGAAATGAAGAAGGATCATATTCTATTTTTGCTATATTTGAGATAAATTTTGGATATTTCCATGTCCTGCAACTTCTATAGACTAGACTTTTAATTCTTTGATCAGACCCAATCATGTCTTCTATGAATAGGCTCCGTAAAATCCAGTATAAAATCTAGTAGAATAGATGATGCGATATAATCCATATTTTCATTTAACTATTTGAGTTCTTTATAGTTTGTTTTATCTCTTTCATTTACTTAATTTATTTAAGGCGACTCTCTTAAGGTTCCCTTATCTAGGATCCCTACGGAAGATGATCAAATTGGCCCTTACGAACAACTTGATGCATTATCTCCCTTCAACCTTTTAGCGAAATGGGCAAAAGGAAGGAAAATCTATGAACTAACCCCAAACCATCGTCTCCACCTTGTAGGAACTACAAGATCATCCCAAGGATGCCCTCGGCATCCAGGAGTCACTGACCGACCATAAAACCTTGTTCAATAAGTGAAACACAATAGCTATCCGCTCTCAGGTTGGGCAGTAAAGGCCGGAGAAGGGCAATCACTCATTATTATTTTTAAACCAGTATTTTTAAGACCAAAGAGTGAGATAAAAACTCTTTCTTGGTAGATGTGATCCGTTGACATAGATCCAATTTTTGGCTTCTTTTGCTTCTTTAAAATGAGTTTTTGGTGTGGGCATTAAAACATTGAAAAGACCTTTTCCTAGTACGAGAGGACTAGGAAGGATGCACCTCTAGTTTATTAGTTATCATGCCCATGGTACATAAACATTCGATAGTCAAGTGCGGAGCGGATAACTACTAAAAGCATCAAAGTAGTAAGCCCACCACAAGATGAGTCTTCTCCTATTCTGACTTCCCTGGAGCCTCTGGTAGCACAGTTGAAACAGCGATGGATTTTCTACCCAAAGCTTTCTCGTAGTACTTTCTCTTTGATCGAAAAATCAATATGATTTTTTGTACCTTTAGCTTAATCAAAAAATGGGTTCAATTCTAAATATGTTTTTTGTAGTTTAAACTCTTCAACAAAGAAACTTCTATAAATATAAATTATAAATAAAAAATTCTCTGATACTACAGGGATTTATAAAAAGATTTTATTGTATTAATCGTTATGATTTGACAACCCAATTAGGTATTGGTCGCCACATACCATATAAAAAAATATCAAATTCTGTTCGCTTTTTTTTTAATTAAATAAACTAAAAATTCTTCTTCTACATTATATATATGATATCATAAAAAATAGATATGATTTTATAAAAACAAAAGGAGGTCAATTTAATAAATTAAATATTGATTACTGCAAAACAATAAAGCAACATTAAACAATTAAAATTTTTTATATATTTTTCTATTTTCATAAATCAAAATTTATTAATTTATTATTAATTATATAAAAATAATATTATTAATTATTTAATAAAATTTAATATATTAAATATTATTCTATTATATTTGATTTATATTTAAAAATATTTTATTTGTATTTTTATTTATATAAAATTATATTTCTAATATTATAATATAAAGCATCTAAAACAATAACCTTATAAAAGAATAGGAAAAAACCATCAAGAACTCCTTGCATGCTCATGTCATGTCGAGAAGAACCCCTTGCATGCTCATGTCATGTCGAGGTACTACCGAAGGAAAAATTGCAAAATCAGATCCAATTTATCGTAATCGATTAGTTAAGATATTAGTTAACCCTATTATGAAACATGTAAAAAAAAATTATTTGCTTATCCAATTATCTATGAGTTCATACCAACAGGATTATATCCATTAGTAAGTTGTGAAAAGTTTAACCAGAGATAATCTCTTAACTATCCCATCAAATAAATAGAATACCTTGCATGTGATGTGTTTCCAATGCCAAGTAACCCATCCAATAGTATTAACTCCTTCAAGGCCTGATATTTAACATGGAAAATCGCTAACGTCTACCTAGGAAGGTTTCACAGAGAACTAGAAGCTCGAGTCAAATTTAGTAAGGCTTTGAGAGACATTACCAACGCTAATCCTGGCAACAAGCGAGTCATCTTTGTTAATTTTGGCTAATTTATTGCCATTAATTTACAATATTTCCCGCACAGCCATAATAATCATCCTAAAAGCAAAAATGCCCATAGAGACACAGAGATCATTTACAACTTCGTCTATAAGTAAGCCCTTGAAATCTTGGCAAGATTTGTATATTAACACATTCCTCCAATGTTTCTGTCGTCTGGCTTGTAACTTTCTAGTGTGGATACCACAGGAAGCTCACATTTTCACAGGAGGAGTTCCCTGAGTATGGCAATGAGTGTAAAGAATTATAAGCACTTTGACAAATACAATATAATCAACCAATACAAAAATCATAATCATTCATTCTATAATCCTATCTATATGTCTTGAATAAGACAGTTGAAAATTTGAGAGATTCAAAGAAGAAAGCAAGACGTTCGAGTTCTCTGCAAGAATCTACCATTTCTATTGTAGGTCTGACAGCAAGCAAATAATTGCATAAAAGATTTTACCTTGAAAAGGAGGTCAGAAGCAATATGCTCCCAAGGCAATGAAATAGACATTAAGCAGCATTTGAGGGGTAACATCTCATCTTCAGTAGTTGAAGAGGCAGCAGCAGCAGCTGCATAGGCATGCTTTGCTGCCACAGATGCAACAGAGGCTGCTTTTCGGAAAATAGAGCCAATCCCAAGCCCTTTCTTCGATGTAACTGGTGAAAAAGGTCCAAAGTCTTGCTGGCTTTGATCTGATATGGTAACTGTTAATAATATATTTGAGCGTGTAATTCACGTTGTTCAATTTATCTATTAACAAACATGACAAGTAGGATTCTGGTTGATGGAAATAATTATAGAAAGCTTAGTTTCATGGAGAATTTAGGTCTTTCCAAACTCCTTTGGACTGTTAGTTAAGCTGTAGGTCCTCAGTTATTAAGTAACAACAACGGAATTGCATGTGGGTGGAAACATTCTCATGATATAATACAGATGCATAATTTGAGTCCTCTTGTTTCTGGACTTTCTCTTTATAAAGATAATGTTAAAGATTTGTGCTCCCAACCATGCTTTCCCCAACTAAACAAGCTCTTCAGAAGAAAAATATTACTTTGGGTAAATAGAAGCAAAAAGGTTTTATTCAAGTAAAAAGGTATGCAACACCCAAAACCCAAAAAACAAGAAATGGACACCAAACATGAAATACTGATTGAAAATAAAAACATTCATGACAGACCCCACAGAACAGCGTGAAACTCCAGATGTTCAAATGAGTAGAAACATAGAGGCATGCTTTATTATTTTATCCTATTACCTGCAACACCAGAAACAGCAACTTCAACTTCCCCACGTCCTCCCGGACCCTTCATGTAGAGTCTGTCTGTTTTGGAATGACCCAGTGAAAGAAGGCTCCCAAATCGAGACTTGCCAGCTGTAAGGTAGGGAGGGAGGGGGGAAGAGAGAGGAAATCAGTTACAAATTACTCGAGAACCCATGTTGAGATCCAGTGCCTAAACCTCTATAAGTAGCATATTGAAGTTAAATGAATGTGAATGACAAATTTTACCAAATAAACACAATTCAAGTTTTGAAGGAGAACTGTTGATTGTATATCATCACATAGCATACTAATAACTAAATAGAAACAACTTTGAAAATTCCAGTTGATAAGCTTTTGATCTTTGATTGTTATTCATTGATCTTGTCACATTGATATATTGAATTTTACTATTAATCCTTGAAGAATATAAAATGATCACTACCGAACAAGGAGCTAAGCCTTCCAACAATGCCATGTTTCTCTTCCATTCATACTTAAACTTTCTAAACCACTGAACAAATAATCAGTATCAATAAGTAGATAAAATATTTTTTTCTTCTAACGGTTAAAACAATTGATCAACGATTCTCTTCTAACTAATTATAACTCAAAAGGTTGACTTCAAGCTGCAATAGTAAGATATAACACTTCAACCACATTGATTCAAATTATGAAGTATACCATCATATGCTTCACGAACCATTTGATAGCTCACAAATCCAGAGAAAAGAGTAAGCTGCAATGACAACTGCCACCAAATCAGGGCACATATTTATCTTTCAGTGAATATTATCATATAAAACCAAGCAACATCCTGGTGAGAGAATAAAAATATATTAACCCAATGCAGTTAGCCCCGTTGATAAGGAAGGGAGTCCGCCTTCCTTCTCAATCAAGGTTTGGTTCCCCTAGGGAGAACTTTGCTTGTATGCATAAGGCCAAAGAATGCCCAACAAAGCTATTTGAAAAAAGGAGTTGACATAATACATAATACATAACACATAACTGTCAAAGCAGAGTAAAAATACGAGGAGTGGATGAACAAAAGGCCTGGATCATCACAGTAGTAGGAACCTTATATTTGGACCTTAAAACTTTCACTAGGTCCAAACATTTAAGGGAAGATTACCAAAAACTGTAATGCAAAAACCAAGGCCAAACGTCTGACTAAGGATTGGTATTCTATTCTGTGTCTCACAAGTTTGTGGACACATTAACTCGAAAAGATGAATAGTGGATGCCTGGAACCATTCACTCTATAGACCAAACGTCTAACCAAGTATTGGTGTTCTCTTCTTTGTCTCACAAATTTATGGACACGTTAACTCGAAAAGAGGAATAAAGTTTGCCTGGAACCAGTCAATCTCACAGTAATGCCTATCATAATAAATATAACAATATAAGAAACACAGGACATTGCAACAGGATAGCTTTCAACCAAAATATGAGAATAGAAGATTAAAAGTCTTGGCAGCAAGTAATAAATGGTGAGCTACTTTAAGAGATGAATCAACAACATAGTAAAGAACTATTAGGCATATAATGCCTCTCCAACAATAGAAGATGAGATATTGTTGAATCTAACATAAGTGATTGTCACTTTTGATCTGAAAGCTAAATATAACCTTAGAATTTATTTTCACTGAATTGCGATCATGATCCTGGGGGGAGCCACTACTAGAACTGCTGTCATTTGACCCCTTTTCACTAGGAAATGCTGCCCCATCATGTGCATTGAGAAGTACACAGTAACAATGATCTGTTTCTGTCAAGACCTGGGTAGTACAAAGGCAAAGAAAATCATGTAAATTGCAAAAGATGTCAAAATAGATAAAAAAACTTTTTAACATAAAAAATATCAATGGGATTAGATGATAAATATGACTTGCATAAATAGTAGCAGAGAGTTACTCAAAGCACAGTGTGGTTTGGACACATGAACAGTTTTAATTCCATCAGCCAACAGCTTGATTAGATGAAGCAACTTTAAAGGAACAATTGCAGAAAAAGTTAAAAAAGAATTACCACAGCATCAAATGTGGAGTCAAAATCATCAATTGCAAAACAAATTTCTGGATATGCAGGTCTTATCTCTGTTTCCTAGATATTACACAAAAAATTGGTGTCAGATGAAATTCAACATAACAAACAAACCAATAAGTCATTTTCAGAGAGTATCTTAACCTGCCTTTTTTGAGTCTAACTGAAAATTCACTCTACTTGGAGATGCATAAACAGTCTTTACAACCTGTAAGCGAGAATAATAAGACATAATTCCTGAAAAACAATAACACTAAATAAAAGCAGTTTGTACCTTATATATGGGAGAAAGTGAAGTATTTTGCCCAGCTTGATGATTCCGAAGAACCTGATGACTGGAAAAAAGCAAGTCAAAGTTCTCAATCACAAAGTTCTTTCATCGCATACCCGGAAAACCTCACTTCTTCATTTCTTTTTGTAAGAAAGGCTCATTCAATGTAAATGGTTAAACCTTCCTGAGAGGGAAATACACGTTGCACCAAAACTAGACTATTGTCAATCACTAAGGGACCTATACTGTTAAAATGTCATTATGACATCTGCCTACATGTGCTAAGCTAGGGCATGAAAATACAAGGTCAAGCCATCATAGTTAGCTGAATAAAATACATTGAAATAAACAGAATCACTACACAGGCACATCACCAAAGAAGGTTGAAGGACCATCCTTTGAATACTTTTAAGGGACATGAATGTTTCAACTCTAGAAAGATTCCAATACTGGTGTCCAAATCCATAAATGTGATAATACACACTCATAAAGGATGCAAGAAATAGAAGCTCTTCAAAGATGAGAAATAATATACCATAAGTGAAGAAATGAAGGGTAAGAAAAATACCTGCAAATTGCTACTGTTACTGTGAAGGAAGTGTGAGCAATTAAATTTAAGTAAAATGAACGCCTCCAATCTATATCTGGTGGATTTTCGCTGACTAAAGTATCCAACTGTAGATGAATTAGAAAAAGGTATATTTTGTAAGCATAGAAAGAAAAGTTATATTTTGAATGCAAAGGTGTTTTAATAAAGCATGAGGCATAGATTTTTTCAAGCTCGATCTGATTCTAGAGCTTTGTTTGTGTTGCATTCTGCTTCTATTCATTTAGAGGGAGAATTCGCTGCAACTAATAATTTAGTTAAACTAGGAGGTTGATTCTCTGTTGCAATAGGCTGATACTTATTGATAGCAAATCTTGCTATAAGTAAATGCATCAACAACAACATCCAGCATTATTGTCTATTATGTATTCACCAAACTCATTTTATATCTACAAGCAAACCGTTAACGATTATCATCAATTCGTGTATAATACGTACCTTGTTTGACTCTCTCCTTGAGATAAATATTCTATATCATTAAGTTAACAGAGCTTGTTTCAAAAAGTTCAATCTACTTCATTATTGAAAGTTTGGTAATTTTGCATTTTGAGTATACTAACCCAAAGCTTGGAGGCTAATAAGCTCCAAATCAACAAGATGTCAAAATTCCCAAATAGTTGATCTAATAGAATTTCATTATAAACTGAGAATTCATC
The DNA here is from genome assembly GCA_027563595.1 of Erythroxylum suave. Lineage (NCBI taxonomy): Eukaryota > Viridiplantae > Streptophyta > Magnoliopsida > Malpighiales > Erythroxylaceae > Erythroxylum > Erythroxylum suave. The sequence continues at coordinate 3,578,797 of JAOSBN010000002.1, read as the reverse complement.
TACACTAAATTCTTTCTACTATCTTTCAAAGTGCAAAAAACCCAGATCAGAACCGATGTTTTGATATCCATAATGAACACAACTTTTTCTTTTAATTATTCAAAGTTAAATGTGAGCAATTCAGACAAGGAAGACTGTTCCAGAACAGTAAGTATGATAACGGGAAAAAATCAATCTGAATGCGATCAATTTCAGTACAGAGTGTTACTTTTACCTTAGGAGCCCACCTGCGTACAAAATAGGGAGGGTCACTTTCCGCATTATCGTTGAAGCCATATCCTTCTGCGCTCTGCAGCATCACAAAAGCGTTAAAAAGGCCAAATTAAAAGAAAAAGAAAAAGAGGACGGGCGAATCACTATTAACATAACATAGTCTGAAGCGGTAAAATGAAATAACATCAGTGCAATGCCACACCATTTTCTTGACGAAAAATAAGAGATCATCATCCTGGCGTTTCGTAGACTCCTTTCCGCGTACAAAGTACAAGTCGAACACATCGCACCAAAAACGCGAATCCATCACTACATCTGAACCTTCAGGCTCAGAATTCAGCAACATCGTCGAATGTTTCTTCACCATAGACAACAATTCACACCTATCGGGGAGCAAATTCGTAAAATTGAAGCATCGGGAGAAATTCTCAATATTGAACTAGGAGTTGAGAATTATGAACCATACCTGGAAGGTGTATCTTCTCCACTCGGTAGCATTTCTGTTTGTCGAATTACTGGTTAAAGAGCTTTTTCGAATCGGTTTTCAAATCAAGTGGCCTATAATCTAGGGTTTTAGCTAAGACACGTCCAGTTTAAATTCCAGCGAACTGACCACACGGCTCCATATGCTTTTCTTTTATTGCCTACAAGGAGACTAGAATCGGCATCGAAGAACGTTAGTTGAAGAGCAAGTATTGGGTGCGGTACGGTACAGCAAACAATTTTTTTTTTTTTTTTGCATACAAAGGAAAGAAAAAACAAATAAAACGATATCCTATCGCATCCCCCGGCGATAACTCCGTCCTTGATTATCTTGGATGATCCACGACCAGAGTTCATGTGGGATTGCGGTCAACACATGAAGCCTTGGGCTAGTAAAGGCTGCTAGTGATGCCAAATGGTCAGCGCTTTGATTCCCTTCACGATAGATATGTTGGAGTCGAATACGCCAATCACGATCCAACAGCTCCTGTATTTCCTGCACCAAAACAGCATTATCAGACAAAGAGCCGATGGAAGTAAACAGAATATTGATAACCTCAAGTGAATCTGTCTCTAGAATTAACTTGCGGTGTCCCAGCCTCCACGTCAATTGAAGGCCGTCATAAACTCCGTGTAACTCCGCCGTTAGGGGTGTACAGAAACCCAATTTCACCATAAACCCTCCACCCCATCGACCAAGACTATCCCGAAGAAGACCCCCGGCCGTACTGCGACCCATCCCAGAGTACACAGCCCCATCTGTATTTAATTTCATCCATCCGTCCGGCGGTGGGTGCCAACTGATTTCGTGACCTATGGGAACACCTAAGCCCGGTATTGCACGTCCTGTGATCTCCTGAGCTTTTGCAATCCAGGCTATGTAGTCTAATACAATATACGTCCCCCCTTCCGGCCATCGAAAGTCGAGTTCGAAGATGTTTCGATTCCGTCATTGCCACAAGAACCAGCACGCAACACCATAAATAGTGGTCCAATCCCCGAAATGAGATTGGACAGGGTTGTAAGATTGTGGTGCAACCAGTTGTCTTCGTCCTGTTCGTCCTGTCGAAAAAAGTCCGAAACGACAGCCACAGGTTGCAGCTTGTGACAAAAGGCGAGCACCCTTGGGCAATCCCGAAGGGCATGCAAAGAGGTTTCCTCCTGCCCACAGTAGGAACAACTGTCATCCCTAGTAAGATGTCGAATAACCCGCTGTTGATTCGTTAATAACCTACGTCTTGCCAGTAACCACAGAAATGACCTAATTTGCTGCGGACCCGCCCATTTCCAAATGACTTGCCAAATGGGATTCGAGATTGCTGAGTCTGAATTGACTATTAGATCATAGGCTAAAGCTACCGTGAACACCCCGTTTTGCCCGAGCCCCCAAACAAACTCGTCCTCACACTCATTGGGAAAACTGTTGTGGGCTAGTGTGCTACACACTGCAGGAGGGAGATACCTCTGGATCAAATTCCATCTCCAATTACTCCCCTCATCCACATACTCATGCAGTTGGGCATGCATCAATGAGTCCGGAAGCGGGGTAGTTGTGTGTTGTATCAGAGGTCCCAAAGTGTCCAACCAATGGTCGGTCCAGAAATGGATCCGACGACCATTTCCTACTTTCCACTGCAGCCCCTGCTGGAGGTAATCCTACGTGGTGGCTATGCTCCGCCAAATTATTGATGCACCAGGCTTGTGAATCGAACTCGGAATGGTATGCAGATCGGGTTGATATTTAGCACGTAAGACTTGGACCCAAAGAGCAGACGGCTTAGTGAGAAGTTCCCAGCCAAGTTTGACCAGAAGGGCATCATTAGTCTCCTTAGTCCGTTTTAAACCTAGCCCGCCCAACTTCTTCGGTTGACACACCGTCTCCCAATTAACCAGATGGACCCTGGTGTGGTCCTCCGATGATCCCCAGATAAAGGTGCGCATGATTTTATCCAACTCATCACAGAGTCGGCAAGGAAACCGTACCGTTTGCATAGTGAATATGGGGAGGGCTGCCAGCACCGATTGGGTTAGCGTGATGCGCCCCGCTAACGATAATTGGCGCTCTCGCCAGCTCGCAAGTTGTTGCTGAGCTCGATCAAGGATATACTGGTACATGTTTCGATTTGTTCGCTCATGAATAAGGAGAAAGCCCAGATATTTTCCCAAATTTTTCGTTTGGTGAACCTGGAACACTTGGCCTAACCGACTGGCTTGATGCGCCGAAACATTTTTGGAGAAGAAAATCTGTGTCTTGGTCCGGTTGACTTTCTGGCCAGAAGCCCTGCAGAAGTCATCTAGAACTCGCGACACTGTCGTCATTTGTAGTTCTGTCGTTCGCCAAAAAGAATCAAATCATCGGCAAAGAACAGATGAGAAATGGTAGTCCCCGTGCGCCCCCACCGGTATGGTTGCCACCGGCCTTGATCCACTTCCTGGACAATTGAATGTCCTAACTGTTCCATGCAAAGCACAAATAAATACGGGGAGAGCGGGTCTCCTTATCGGATGCCGTTGGAAGGAGTGAAAGGGTCAGAGAGGCTCCCGTGCCAAGAAACCTGCATGGTGACCGTAGCTATACACTTCATGATGAGATTGAGCAACTTGTGAGGAAGGCCAATCGCCTGCATAGTGTCGAGGATGTAGTCCCAGCTCAGGCAATCGTAGGCCTTTTCCAGATCCACCTTCAGAGCAAAATATCTGATCTTTCCTGTTTTCTTTCTCATTGAATGGATAATCTCCTGTACAATAATAATATTGTCGAAAATGGTGGGCAAGTAATTCTCCTTACGGGGTTAAAGGTAATTTGGCAAGTGGAAGTTGGATTTTTATTCAGCCCACGTTACATGTCTACAGTATTGGAATCGGATCACCTGTTTCGATTATAGTATTTTTATTATATTCCATAAATCAAAATTAAAACAGAATTATTGAATAAAAGATTTGATGTGCTGATTGCTGTCAAGGTGTCACCACAGCGACTCGCTGTCTCCACTGCGGCTGTCACTTTAGCAGTTCCAGATAATGTTTTTATTGTTTAAATTTATAAAAAATATATTTGTCGATCAGAAATTATAAGGTTTTAGTAATACTGATTGGTGACAATAAATATGAGTTCTATGTCACTTTTCTATTTATACTTTGCTCAATAATTAATTAGTTTTTTGGTTTAAATTCTCTCTTTTTATTTTATTGAGTTTAAGGTGTTGAGGTAATTATAAATACATCTAAAGAAACCACACTACATGTTCATTGTCCAACGACTTTTCGAATTTCCTGTTTTAAAGAGATTATAACATTATTAAAACTTCCTTTTACAAAATTAGTAAATTCATAAAGTTTTAAATCAAATTCATAAATTCTTGTATTCAATTCAATATCAAATATAGCAATATATTTACACTTGAATCTTGTTAGGTGGGACGATAGGACTGGCACAAAATTCCTTTTTCAAGATAAAAGCTCAATTGAGTTTAAATTGAAAACTTATAGATAAAAATAACATTGTAACATCCACGTATTCTCTGAAAGGATACGCAGATACTATACAAAACATAACCAAAATAATCCAAAACATACTAAAGCATTATAAGAAATTCAAGGTACATACATTTCATTCATCAATGGTTGGGTCATATTCAAAACATACCATACACATGATACTTATTGCATACAAGTCTTAAATCAAAATTCAAATTGTATTAAGGTCAATACAAACCATTAAACAAAAAAAAATACAACAAGTCTCATTAAATTGAAAAACAACTAAAAAACAAACTGAATATTTCTAAATCAAAACACAATATTCTTAGCAATTGCGGTTGTCTTTGTCCCAGTCTTAAGTCTTTTTATCAGAACCTACACTGAAGCAAAACCACCATGTTAAGTATATAGCTTAATGGGGAATAACTAAACAATATATAAACTGGGAACTATCTCTAACAGTCGTCTAATGTTTACATGTAGAGAATCATATCATATCACCAATAATTTTCATATTATGGAGCAATCAAACATTCTGTGTCTCATAACAGAATATGATTCATCATTACAGAACAAGATGTATAACTATCATTGCTTCAGAATAGATCACACGAGTCTCAAACAGAATATGATTATGCCAAACAGACCAAAACTTGTATCAGATTGGAATTCATCTTATATCATATCAAAATTTATCTTATTTCAGATCAGAACTTGTTTATATCAAAACTAAACATGTATCAAAATACAAAATATATTAGTTTGCTAATCCTTTTTACAGAAGTTACTAATGGGACCAGAACAAGAGATACTATGATTGGTATCTCACAACAAGAGAGACTTATGTCTCGGTAACGAGAAACACCGAAGTGTCAACATCAAGAGACACCGAAGTGTCACAAGAGCAACTGCAAACCCCTTCTAGGCATGCCTATTTACCCACAACTAGGATTTAATAATTTTAAAACAATCCATTTCAAATTTCAAAATCACAAACAAATAATGTAGTATATAACAAATGTCTTTATCTCATTTCTCAAATTGTGCATATTCACTCCCTTTTGATCAAATTCAATATGCCTTATAAACATAAACATTTGCATCATCATATCAATAAACATCAAGTCATTACATATTATATATCATTGTGGAAATTCCCAGTTTACAAACTTCCATATCCAATTCACATCACATAAAATCCTTGGAACACATTGATATTCTTAAGAACACATTCATCTTGAACACATTATACATTTTAGCATTAGACACATTATTAATTAATCACATATTTTTTAAGTTATTAACTCAATTAACAATCCATAACTAAATTAACTGTTACTTAATCAATCTAACATCATCTAGGTTCATTTTCAAGCCTTAATCATGTCCAAATACACCACATTAAAGAGACTTGTCCTCATGTGGTTCAACAATTACACAAATCATCATTTACCATGTAAACACCCTGTCCACCTCCCCATAATCGTGAAAAAAACTACTGCATCTGTCGATGATCGTAGGATGGGTGCCACATCATGGCCTATCTTTTTCTTGCACTTTTTCTAAACTTTCTCAAGATAGGTTTCGGTTCAGTTTTGTATGGCCATTCTAACATAGAAACTAAGGTTTCTAGGCAATATGTTCTTTTAAACAAGTGTTCGTCTGTGTCTTAAGTTTCTAATGAACTAAAGTTAATACAATTTGATTCATTATTCTTAGAATTATACCCAAAATACTTGAGACTATTCTTAAATAGTGGAAGTAACCAAAACTCAACTTCAAACCAAATTTCAAAACCCTTAGATATAGAACTAAAATTATATTCCTTTATGAAAATTGTATACATGTGTATGTAATTTAATCTACAATTAAAATCACCCCATTTGGATAACTACAGGTCAAGTTATGGCTAAAATACCGATGTCTGTTTAGTAGAACCACTACAATTAACTCACGTCTTACACCTTCAACACCCCTTCACCATAGTTCATTAATTCCACTTCAATTCCACCTTTTTCATGCCTTAAATCCACATCAATTTCATGTCCAGAACCAATTCAAAAATCATTCATTAAGTAACTTACAAATCAATATCTTCAATACATAAAAACCAAACCAGAAATTATCATACAAGGATCATTTTTCCAGCAATCAGTTCTCATCATCTTAACACATATTCTAATCAATTCAAGTGTCGAACATTTCATATTATAACATAAAATCAAGTTTAGCATTCCCTTACCTTCTTTAACTTCAAAGAACAAGTCAAACTAACCTTCCAAACAACCAACATAAGTCCAAAATCAAGGTGCAAGCCTTAGCACCAAGAAGACAACATAGAAGATAACATAATCTACTTTCTTGATGCAAAATTTGGTTAAGAATTTAGAGTGATAATGCACGGATTTGTAGCAAAATTTCAACGCTGAGGGAGAGGGATAATTTCGGTGGTGACTGAGCAAGAAGAGAAAGAATAACCAGTAGAAACACTTCTGCGTTAGTTGGACTCATTTGACGCTAGGTGTCACTCCCACCATAAGATATATGTCTCTTTTGCATGTATCACATATATCCTGCATTTAAGCTACCAATTATCATACTTCTATTAAGCCATTTGTTACTTAATGAATGCTGCCAAATGCCAAAATTTAATGAGGCTACTTGTCACTCAACCAATGTTGCTAAATGTCAATGCATTAGTTATCCCAAATGTCAATAACTCATATGCTTAGTTATTCTAATTTTCATATACCAACTTATTTTGCCACTTGACAATTTTCCTAATCCAAATGTATATTTTAATACCTCAATTATCTAATGATGTTAATTAATTCCAATTTACTAAGTATGATCAATTAAACCAAAATTCAGGTCGTATGCAATTCTTAATCATATCACAATTTTTATCACCTATCATACATCTACTTTCATGAACATGTAACATTTCAACTATAGTACAATTTAGGGCCTCACAAACATTACTTTGTAATGATATTATGATTAATTAGTTTTGTTATTATTTAATATTAGACACAACCCTCTACTATTTAAATTGGATTGGATTGTGTCGAATTCGTACCAAATCTCAAAATTTTTTACAAAAGCATAGGTTTGAGACTTACGACAAAACTTCAAATTGATGAGGCTTAGATAGCTTAAAGTTAGATCATCTGATTGAAGTTTAATAATTTTTTAATTTAAAGTTTAAATCGACGCAATAAAGTTTTTATATTTAATAAATTAAAACCAATTTCTTTTTAAACTAAACTGAATTTTTTATTTAAATTTTAAAGATACAAAAAAGTGTCATTTATATTCGACATATTCCAGTTTTGGGTTCTACTCATCCAAACAATTTGAACTTAAAATTAATCTAAATAAAAAAATCCTAAATTTAACTAAACCTCAATAAATATAAATTAAATTTATTAAATTCAGGCTTAGTCATTTTGAATACGAGCTCAAGTGAAGGGACTCTACTGGCATAGCTAACCATAACTATTGAACGCCAGCCATTACAGAACATCAGCATACTTCCAACGTCGCTCCATTAGGATTGCGTCTCCAAGTAGAAGACAAAATCATAAGACATGACAGACAATTACAGGCTTTCCAGCCTCACGCTTTAGATGTGTATCCAATAATGCAGTAAGGTACAACTACTGTGACACTCTCATGGTTCAATTACCTAACAATGTAGTGACCGGATAAACAGCTTTCTAATCATGTTTGTCTTAAATTTAGATTCAGAACAGAACCTCTTAATTCTTTTTAAAAATCGTCGTCGTTATAATATTTTTATCTATGAACAGTTAAACTTCTTGTTGAACAGTAGTAACCAATTGTTTTCTCGATAAACAATTGACAGACAATCATTGGCTAAGGTAGATTAGGCTTCAGACAGTCCACCGTAGACTAAAACAGAAACAAAAGCAAGTTCCCATCTGGCGACATCATGATTACGAGCAAGGTGGCGACATCATTGAATGTCATGCTAAAAGTTCCTTTGAATACTTAAAGCCAACGCCCTATGATAATTTTCCGAGAAAGTTGAGGCTTGTGGTATGTGCCCTTTTCCATGTTAATCAAAGCAACTAGATCTTCAATTCACATTATTATCTAATATCTCTACAGATTCCAGGTTGATCGTGCACTCTATGAACTTCGAAGAAATCGATCTGTAATATATGTATATATATGGCATCTTAAACATCGATCCACAAACTACATACAACTAATAGAGTTGAAAACAGATTCTGAAACCAAAAAAGGGTAGAATTCGCAAAACTTTGTACTTGGGAATTATGAACATACATAGACTGAACACTTATTTTTGAGTTTCTGTCTTCCGATCGTATACATAATCTGAGAAGTCGGAAGAGATAGTTCAAACCACGTCAAGAACACTTCCTTCTAGATACCATTTAACTATTAATTCCCTCCTTTACCTTTTCTCCTCCGGCTAATATCGGTGGCAGCTTCATATCTCGCGTTCCCGTCGTAGAGAATCAACGGCGTGTCGTTGGCTTCTTCAGCGTCATCCACGGTGGCTATACGGACACAAGAACATCTATCTAAGGACGCAAAAAAAGCACTCGCCACTCCATTGATGAACCACATAGCAACCCCATCGAGCTTTGTACAACCAGGAGATGATGATCCATGGCTTGAAGGAGTACGGCCTCTGGGGTCGACTCCATTTGAACGAAAACCGAAGATGCTGGTGCAACTTGAGGAGGAGGAGGTGGTCGCAGCCATGAATTGGAAGATCCAATTAGTATGGTTTCAGAGATCGGGAAATGAATTGGCTTTCGGTGCCTTTTTATTCGAGTAGAACTATGTCGAGGCTTCTAATCATAACAGCAGCAATTTTAAGATGAGACCCTGAAGTTTGCGTATTTACAAAGCTTGCGTGATTACTGATTAACACATACTTATGTGATTCTATTTAATGTCTCTAATGGGCCATTCATGGCAAATCAGCATAAGCCTTTTTAACTAAAAATTAGGCCTTTGTCTCTTAGGAAATGATTAGCAAGGAGGGACTCACTAATTGAAGCATTTATGTTCTAAAATGCCAATCGTTATCTAATAAGAGATGAATCTAAAGTTCTATTATCTCAAAACAATACTTGAAATTAATTGAAAGAGGGACTACAATTCATTACACTGTACATTTCATTTAGCCCTTGGTCTCCTACATCTCGGTTGGTGGCCAAAAAACCAAATTTGGACGGCGACTTCAACTTCGCCGTCCCTCCGTATCGTTGAAAAATAAAATACATTATCGGAAAAAGCAAGGTGAGTGCGTGCTAATTCTCCTAACCAATGTCAGCCAAGCCAAGCTAGTAGACACGGACATAGATTTGCACACGGTCACAATCCAAGAATCTTGTTTGCGTGCCTTGTTAAAGTCGTTTTAGCTTTTAAACAAAGACGAGAATATTATAATCTTAAGCGAATAAGTTTTCGTTTTGACGACATTACAAAATCCATTCTAAGGAACTTGGAACGTGCGGGAAAAATAAAAATAAGATAAAAGAGTTTTAATATAATTGCTAATGTAGTACAGTCGTAGAGATGACAACGGCCAAGTTGTCTTAAATTTTTTTAAATAAAAATATATAATAATTTATTTTTAATTCGACTCGAACCTTGACAATTTAGGCTCAAATTTATCCGAGCTCAAAGTTCGAATTAAAAAAAATAATTTTATTTAAAATAATTAAATCTCGAATTAGTTTAAATTAGAATTTGATCTTTAAATCTAACTTATTAGAAAAAACTAAATTTACAGGCAATTTAAAAATTGTCATCTTTGAACGAAGGGATCAGACGGACTAAAAAGTGATCAGAACAAAATGATAAGAGCATGCTGGCGTGCTTACGAAATCTTTCCTAAAAAAGCAAATGTTCCCTTAATCAATTATAGTGTGAGAGATGATTAGTGCCTTAATAATGACCAAACTAGCATAAGTGGGCATCACAATAAATGAAATTATCATTGGTTTGAACTGAGTGAGCTCACGTTGCACAATTTGAGCCTGTGCTTTTAGCTAATGTCATGAATTCCGTATTGATATTGTCATCGGATCAGATTCTATTATAATACTATGGCCCTGTTTGGCAATCAGCTGATTGTATTAGCTGATAGCTGATTTTATCAGCTGTTAGCTAATAGCTGATACTATCAGTTGATTTGACCACCAGATTATACTAGCTGTTTGTTAAAGATGTTTGGTAAAATTAGCTATTTAGTATTAGCTGTTTATGTGTAAAATGACTTATGAGGACATGATTTAAAAAAAATAAAGATATGAATATTATATATCTTAATATTTCGTTGAATATTCTAATAAGAATTTA
>JAOSBN010000002.1:3525288-3535964 GCA_027563595.1 Erythroxylum suave | reverse complement strand
AAAAATGACAATTAAGTACTCCAACTTTTAATTTTTCTCAATTCCCGTTTTAGAGTTGTATAAAATTAAAAACTTTGACCGGTTTATCCTAAGATGGTTCAACAGTCCAAGTCTTTTGCTTGGAGTACTTATAATATATCATTTTTAATTAAAAAATAAATGTAAAAATTTGTAATAAAAAACAAAGAAATGTATTATAACAATTAGACCAATGCTAAACAAATTTAATTTAATTTTACTATACTTTTGTTAACTAATTATTTATATTATAATTAAACTTAAAATAGTGGGATGAAACATTTTTCTTATTTGTTATTTGGAGAGGAACGACGTTTCCATTCGGATAAGCAAAGACCAAAGAGGGGTTAAAGATAATACTTAGGTCATGTGTGTGGCATTCAACCAGTTGGGACAACAGGTTTACGGCAGTTGTTTTGTAAAACCAGCCAACGAGTTGACTTGGAGTGCTCTCTAATCGGATTGAATTCGGTTTAGCGGATGCAAAAATGTTTAACTTTTTGAATTTTTTATTATAGTATTAAAATTTTAAAGTCTTTAATTAAGTATATACATTTGTGAAGATTAAATTAACAATTTATTAATATAATTGACAAAATAAGTAAAAACTAATATTAGAAGAGTTATTTAATTCTTTATTTTCATTAAAATAATATTTAATTTCTTATAAGATATTAATAATTATGTATAGTTGTTTAAAAGAACAAGTCACTTCATTTTTTATTTTTAATCAATTATATCAACAAAAAGTTAAATAAAAATAATATTTTGAAATTAAATACTGAATTAAATATGTAAATAATATACGTATTCCATCTGTTGAATTTGTTACATATCAGTCAGCCAATTTTGTTCGATGTTCGCTCAAATTTGGAGGCTTCTCGTTGAATGATAAGAGTAAAAGTTCCATGATTGAACACGAGAAGTTTTAGCAGCGTATGACTCAGCAACAGGATAGGGTTTAATACACAAAAAATCTGAAATTGTTTCTTTGGTCAACAAAATCAGCCCACTTGCTTGTTTTAAATTAATTTTGCAAGCATTCTTATATAAGCTCTAATCCGATGTGGTCTCGTGGCAGCCGCAACGATAACCATCACGGTCTCGTTTTCATATTCACAGTATACCTTTATCCCACCGCGTATTGCTTCTATTCTCTCATCGACCTTGTTGTCCTCGATATAGATTCACCCAAGAAAAGAAAACCCTTTTAGGATTCTGATAGTTTCCCAGTTTCGGTAATCAGGTTTTGTTCGCAAAAGTGTTGTTCTGCGCGTTGGTTTTGAATCATGAAGACAAAAGGACACAGCCAAAGCAAGTTCATGCGAATCGTGACGTTCCCATTCAAAGTTTTGGGCAAAGCAAGGGACTACTATGTCAGGAGCCTCACAAACTGTTCTATGAGCATCAGTCATGGTCATACCATGGCCTTGCCAAATGGGCAATTCTCGTCCATGCCGAGGAGTTTCAGCGTTAGCTCTGCAAGGTCTGAAGAGAGCGACGATTACAGAGAGCTAGTGAGAGCTGCTTCTCTCAGGAGCCTCGGTCAGAAGAGCGAACTGGAACTGCTGTACATGCAAGAACTGATGAAGTCATCCAAAAAAGTGGGGTCTCAGACTCAAGTCCTGCCCAAGAGCTCCAGTGTTGGTATGGGACGAATTGATGAAGACGCAGCAACATGCAATTTCGAAGCAATTGGTGCGAGGAAGGTTGCTTATCCGAGGAGCAGGAGCTACGCTGTTGGGAAACCAAATGTTGCGTTTTGATTGGTTTAGGGACTTGCTGACCCCTGGTTCATGATCTGGTTTGGTGTGGTTCGGTTTGGTTTGGTTTGGTTTTAAAAAGCATCGTGCTTGTACAAAATTTAGTTTGCAAGTGAACATTACCTCTCTTATTTGTTTTCAACTTGAAAAAGAAAAGCAATTTTGCTGAGCATTCATGTTTCATCATTCATCCATCTCCATTCTTTTCTGGAAAGAAAAAGATAATATGCAAAACTGAATATAATAGCATTGACTGCATAATTTTATTCGAAGATATCCTCCATTATGCCTAAGGCCCCCCAAAAATGGTTTAGCATTAAGTTAAATTAGTTCATAAGATAAATTATCTAAAGGAGGACTTTAAATCTTTTGTTTTAATTACTCTGTTTTAACTATGTTCCATTAAATCTTATTTATATAATTATGTAGGATTCACGTAAATGTGTGAATTAGATTTAATGAAACATTATAATCGGAACTAAAAATTTGATCTCATAAAAAAGAATTTCCAAATCATAGCCAAAAAAAAAAGTCCTTAAAAGCTTATTTTATTTTGGTAAGTTTCCTCTTAATTATTTTATTCTCAATTTTATTTTTTTAAATCGTGAATTTTTTTTCATTGTAAGTCGATACTTCAATCAAACTATATAGTTACCTCTTTCATATTAATCAAATTTAAAATTTGCAATAAAAATTATTAAAATTGAAGTGTTGTAATCATTGTTACACCTTACTTTGAGAGACATCATAGACATATATTTGTTTGTATAATATATTTGACAGTAACAATAAAGTTACCCCTGTGTGATGGTTTTTTGTAAAAATATAAAAAGAAAGTTGCGTACATTATAACCCTTTTTATATATATATTAAATTAAGGGCATGAAATTCTAACATGTTAAAAGATTACATATTCTAAATCATTTGAATTGATTTTATTATTTGATTTTAAATTGTAATTTATTTAAATATTTAATTTACATAATCACGCGCAAAAGTTTATTTAGCACGTGGGCAAATTCCCAAAAATATACTTTTTGGAAATTATCATGTTGTTATGTTATTAGTAAGTGTCCGAACTGTGGGGTTTGCTTCTAAACTGTTCTTCAACTAGAATGCAGGTCGTTGGTCAATTGTTTGAACAGTACGCACGGAAAAGAACACACCAAGTCTTTGATCTTCTATGATCATCTTTGCATATTTTATTATTAAATCTTTCCGGCAACATATTCAAATCCAAATCCAACACGACTTATTTCTGCGACTCTCTCCCTCTCTCTTTCTCTCATATGTATGTATGTATATACACGCAAAAGTAACCTTCCTCATGTGCAAGGATAAGACTGCATATTTCCTCTAAATACTAAAGTCCTTTGTATATAGCGAAAACAATTTCTCTAAGAGTAAGATTTTATATTATCGAACTTTTCAGAACTTCGCACTTTAACAAGACTTATATCGATGATGATGATATATATACATGATTGATTTGTGTTGAATAAGTGACGTTACCAATTTTTATAAAATACATCTACTTATTTAAATCTCTTATAATTTAAAAATATTTGAAAATTTGCTTCAAACTTATTGTATCTTATCTTGAGGATTCTAAAGAATGCTGGCAAATTTGAAATTAAGATAAATTAAAATATGGGTAGAACTGATTATTTGGGTCGGGCCAGATTCAGTGCAGCATCTATTGTTGACAATTTGATAGATTTAATTAGTTGTTTACTTCAGACCGACCGCAACCAAACCTGCGAAAAGTCCTCACAGCCGACTTGAGTTTCAGAATCAAACCTTCGCCAATCCAACGGTATTCATTTAAAGATTTCAATGACGTTAGAATACTCGTCATATATATAAATAATTTCTCTTTTTTTTCTGTATTTCTTGTTTGATTTGCCCTTTTGTGGGTTTATTTTGTCTTTCTATTTTGGGTCTTGAAGCTACTCGACGATGACTTGTCTGTTGGGTTAGAAGAAACGTTTTATTCACGTGATTGGAGTCGTTAATTCGAATTTTTAGAAATTTCTTTTGTTATATTGTTAATTTGAATTTTTAGAAATTTCTTTTGTTATATTGTTAGTATCAAAATATTCCTTTGGTATGGTAATTTTGTTAGAAGTAGTTAATACGAATTTTTAGGAATTTTAAAATTCTATTAGCGTCAAATAAGGCGATGAGATTTTGCCATTGTACTTCCTAATTTCTAGGTAGAACTTTGAGAGTTTTTGCTCAACATACTTTCTTTTCTAGCACATTTCAGTTTTGGTTATAAAACTTATTTAATAGGCTCCTCTTAAGCTTCAGTAATATGAACAATTAGTAGTATTGTATCTCTCCTTTCAACGTTGTTCTTTAATTTTCTCCAACAATATTAATATCAGAGTTAGGTTTCTTTTGAACTGGGAACTTGATTTTTCTCCCCGAACACGGTAACAAACTCAAATGCAATTAGTTTGTCTGCATCACAAATTCCAATCATCAAGGGAGATTCACATGAGAATTGGAACATAAAAAAAAAATAATTCTTCAATCTCAAGATCTTTGGGATTATGTGGAGAACAGTTGTATATAAACAAGTGATGACAATGAGACAAGACATAATAGCTGCAGCAACAACCACTAAGCAAACATGGTCTATCTCGAAAATAGAATTCCATAGACCAACAAAGGTAATTACTGTTAAGCTTCAGTCCTTTCAACTTGAATTTGAAACTTTTAGCATGAAAAGAAATGAGTTTGTATAAGAGTATTTGACACATACCTTTGCTATTGTGAGCCAAATGATATCTTATGGAGAAAAAATTACTAATGAAACAATAGTTGCCAAGGTTTTAAGAAACTTAACGTCTAAGTTTCATCATGTAGTAGCTACAATCGAGGAGTCTAAAGATTTGTCCATTTTTTTGTTTGATGAATTAATAGGTTCATTGTAAGCACATGAGATCAAAATTAATAGGACAACAATGAAGGAAGAAGAAAAAGCCTTTCAAACCAAAGGAGAAGCAGAATCTTCCAATCAACAGGGAAGAGGTAAGGGTTGTGGTGGATTTCGAGGAAGGGGGGAGGTCGCAACAGCTTAGTCCAATTCTCTTATTGCAAAAAATTTTGGCTTATAGAGAAGTTTTATTGGTCCAAGCCAGAAGAAGAAGCCAAATACGTAGAAGAAGAAGAGGAATAAGACGATTACTTGTTCATGGTTCACACTTCTAAAGAGAGGTTGATCAATGATGTCTAGTATCATGACAATTAGTGCTCGCATCATATGACCGGAGATAGATCCAAGTTTAAGGAGCTAGACGAGTTAATCAAAACTCAGGTGGGATTAGAGATGACAAGCAACTTTAAATAGAAGGTCTTGGAACAACCATGGTAATGGTAGGTAACCAAGTAAATTCATTAAAGATATGCATTATGCTCCTTGTCTAGCTCACAATCTGATAAGTGTGGGTCATCTAGTTGAATGTGGATACTCTGTGGTATTTAATGGACCACGATGTGTGATAAAGAATGGGAAATCTAGAAAAACGCTTGCTCATGCTAATATGTTTCCAAATAGAATGTTTTCTTTGGATTTTTCTGTGAACATATAGAGGTGGCTTTCGTTAACGAGAAGTTAGATGGCAGTAAGGTATTGTCACTTAAATAACAAGGGTTTACAACTATTGAGAAATAAGCAGATGGTCAATGTCCTCCCCTCATTCTCTACATACAGGAAGCCGTGTGAAGGGTATGTGCTTGGGAAACAAGCAAAGAAGGTTTTTCCAATTGGAAAAACTGGGCAAGCAATTGAAAAGTCCTGGAAATAGTTCATGTTGATTTATGCTGAAAAGTTTTGGAAATAGTTCATGCTGATTTATGTAATCCCGTAAAAAGTGAGTCTCTCCTGAGAAGCAAGTACTTCTTGTTGTTTACTAATGATTACAACTTGTAGAAAATTAGGACTTACCTTAATGCGGAAGTGCTCGATTGATTTGCAGTTTGATAGTCTTTATTTTACGGTTGGTTACTAGAGTCACCGATTAGTTCACGTCCCAAACTTTTTTCTTAACTTGTTTCTTATTCTTGCAACTAATGCAATTCTTCATTTTATATTAGGACAAATAACTGTTTTGGTAGTCATTATATGTTGTAAACTGCCAACAACTCCCACTTGGCCACATAAGCTACGAGTTACATCGTCCCTCTAAAATTTCATGTGTCATACTGAGAATGGGGTGTGTGACCATTAAAGAAGCAGTAGTGTTATATTAAGTCACTATCTAACTAACATAACACTTTCACATATTCATGATACCCCAAATCATCCAAAAACATCACCGAACACATACATTGTCCCTTTATGCTCAAAGATATATCTTATGATTATACACCAAGTATAATCGCCTAGGCATATATGGTGATGAAGGAAAAAAATTCTTCCTTAGACACTCATAATAATCCATTTTAGCTTAATTGCTTTCCTAATGTGTTCTGCTGGACTTTATGCATCTTAGCCCTTAGAAAAACACACTAAAGTAGCAACATCAAGCCTTGATTTCATATCATAGTTCTAAGTCGAATCATTCGATTAGACATTAAAGTCTATGGGATCACACAGTGACAGAGAAAAAGATTTAACTGTCACTCCACAAGAAGGTCGTTTTATAGCACACACAATATGAAATGTGTGTCATAGCATAGCTCCCACTAAGCTGAGAATGTCACTCTTCTATGGCATACAAATCATGAATCTAGCTTTACTGAAAAACTAATCCGAGCCACTAGATTAACATACCTAATACTAATCTTGACACTCTACATTTGGCTTTTAAGGTTTCAATGTGAAATTTGAATCTTGCACATTCGACTCATCAGAGTCTCATCTTAGACTTACTAAGGCAACTATTCAAATAACAAAATTTATCATGCATACTGCACAAGTATGAAGATAACACAATATTACATACACTCAATATTAATATTATGAAGTCTCATCCTACTCGCTACTCAAGCATTAGGGCGATTACCTGTGTGAGAAGGTCAATCAAAAGCCTGATGACATTACAATATGCCTTATCATGTAATTGCGTACCAATGAACAATGGAGAAAAACTTTTATTAAACAAATGCTCATTACAATTAAAACATGTCCAATATACAACAAGATACAACTCAATGAAAAACTAAACCCTACGTAAACCTAAACTCATCACATGAGCCATGAACAAATCTCGAGGAATAGCTTTAGTTAAGGGATCAACTACCATCTTGTTAGTAGGTATATCGTTTATGGCAACCTCTTTATTTTTTATGACGTCTCTTACAAAATGATAATGCCTTTTGATGTGCTTGGATTTTTTATGAAACTTCGGATCTTTAGCAAACTGTATGGCAGCAATTTTGTCAAATAACATTTCAACAGGATCATTAACTCTAAGAGTAAGATTAAGATCTTGAAGAAAACTTTTCAACCATATTGCCTCCTGAGCGGCAAGACAACAAGGAACGTATTCTGCTTCCATTGTTGATAATGCTATGCAGTCTTGCTTCTTGCTACACCAAGATATGGCTTTGACTACCAAGGTGAAGACATATCCAGAGATTGACCTAGACTCATTCGGGTCACCACCCCAATCGACATCCAAATATTCCCTTAACCTTAAATCCCCACCTTGATAGCAAAGAACCAGGTTTGAAGTACCACGAACGTAATGAAAAATCCTTTTGACTGCTTGTCAATGAGCAGGTCCTGGGTTGCTTTGGTAACGACTTACCAAAATAACCGCAAAGCAAATGTCAGGTTGTGTACTCAACATAGCATACATTAAGCTTCCTACGGCACTAGCATAACGAACATTGCTCATTGTTTCTTTTTCCGTATCTGTTTTAGGGCATTGATCAAGACTCAAGGTAAGACCATTTTCAACTGGAGTATCAACGATTAGGAATAATGCATTCAAAAGCGTTCCAAGATTTTACTAATATATGCTTCCTGACTTAAACCGAGAAGCTTCTTGGGATAATTTCTAGTTATTTCCACACCTAGGACATACCTAGCTTCACCCATGTCCTTCATATCAAAGATAGAGGACAACCATTTTTTAGTGGTTTTGATCATCTCCATATTATTGTTGTTGACCCCGGGTCTCCATACGAATTTTATGGCGACTACGTGCCACCATTGGGATTTATTTGAAATAATAATAAATATATTTGGGAACATTTCAGTAAAATAAAATATAACATTTAAATTTAATTAAAGTTTCGACAAGGAAGATTTATGGTGGGATTTTTCTGATATAAGCAAATAGTAATTAAAATGTCATAGAATGATTTTGGAAATAAAATTAAATTATAAAAAATGAATTAATATAAACAATTAACTAATAATAAAATAAATAAATAATATATAATAATTATATTAAATAAATAAAATTCATAGGGGAAGTAAATATAATACCCAACAATTTAATGAAAAATTTTCATAACAAAAGTGAACAAAGAATAAATGGATTTGGGTATTAAAAGAATTAATTGCAATTTAATTAAAGAATGGACAATCTAAATTCAAAAGTGAAGAAGTCACATGCGTGACTCTTCATTGTCACACCTGTGACAAATAAAGACAAAGAAGGCATTTAATTTAATTTAATGGCTTGGATAGGAAAAAGTCATGGGCGTGACTTTTATCTCTCACGCCCATGAGAGGGAGGCAAAAACAGAGGCGTCATGATCGTGCTTGAGTACGATTGTGATATATGATGAATAATAACAAGAAAATGATAGCACGATCGCGACTTTTGTGAAATTCTGGGACTATCGCGATCATGCTGCAGCGCGTTCGCGACTTCCCAGTTGAACACCCTCATTTATAAACAATATAACTTTTAATTCAAAAGTCCAAAAATTTCAAATTTTATATCGTTAGAAAGCTAAGAAAAAGATTTACATTTTTTATGAAGACAATTTTGTCTAATTCAGCCTGTATCGATATAGTTTAATCATTTAAGTAAAGATTACTATTTCAGTCAAAAATTTGTACACCAATACTACTATCTTATAAAGACCATAACTCTTGCGTTTGAATTCTAAAAATTTCAATATTTATACCATTGGAAAGCTAAAAGAATAATATATAACTTTTATGAAAACTATTTAGCCTAATTCTACCTATATCAATGCAGTTTATTCCTTAAAGTTTTAGATCACATTTTATCCTATTATCTGTTTTCCATTCATCTGTTCACATACATTTTTAATGCAGATTCCAAAGGACCCGAACCAACATTCAATTCCCTACATACAAAACTCCTTTGATAAACAATTTACTTCAAACAAGTCCATCCAAAGATCTCCCAACATTCAACACAAAGCCAACTTAACAGAAGAAAAAGAATGTGCAAATATATCTATACATACATATATTAGAGAAAATTTTGTTCTTTCACTGACAACTTTTACTGTTAATTTGCAACAAAAAAGTTGATGCACATCTTCATACTTCATATCAAAATGTCATATCAATATCATAATTACAAAATACATATAGAAATGTTTATACTGATATGCTTCTAAGGTCACCAAAAATTTATCCTCACTAACTTAGTTACAAAAAGTCTGGAATTCTTGGAAATTGCCAAAACTTTGCAAGGCTCAGTTATGATCTGTTGATTCTTCACTTGAGAAGTAGAAAATTTAATAGGTGAGCCAAAAAGCTCAGTGGCTAATATGTTTATAGCCAGTGATAATGAACTATACACAAACATATATGAATACTTATATAGGCATACTTGTCTTGTCTTAATCCAGCGATGAAATTTCAGCATTCACAATTTCAACTCACATCTCATAATTCAACACATCTTCATATAGAACATATTGGATGTAATGTATCATCAAAGCATAATACTCAAATTACATCATAACTTGACATATCAAAATGCAATGCACAACATATTGGCTGGAGAGTTTCGTGGAACGAAATAGAGAAACCGAAGTTTACACCGTGAAACGAAACGAGTTTGAATTTTCAGGATCTTGTGGCTACAAGTGGGTAGCCGAGAGAAGGCTATAGGTTATCGTGCACGTGACTAACGAAATGGGTTCCTCTCTTGCCCACATAACAGGTTTTTCAATGCTCATACATTTCATGATATATTCATGCTTTTATGCTTCTTAAATTTTCTATTTTTCATTCACACAAAAACAACAGAATTCTTACAAAACAACATGATACACATTCACAGAACATTTTTCTCACATTCACAATGAGTAAAACAAACGTATTTATCATACATACACACAATTATTTTAGC
Organism: Erythroxylum suave; assembly: GCA_027563595.1. Classification (NCBI taxonomy): domain Eukaryota; kingdom Viridiplantae; phylum Streptophyta; class Magnoliopsida; order Malpighiales; family Erythroxylaceae; genus Erythroxylum; species Erythroxylum suave. The sequence goes on along the minus strand of JAOSBN010000002.1, from coordinate 3,525,880 downwards.
TCATCATCACAAAACGATAAACATATCACCCACCTATTTTACTTGATACTTCCAAAATCAAGCTTGCTCTTCTCCTTGCTCTTGACGTCGATATTCTTGATCCCTGAGAACAAACATATTTCATTTAATCAACACATACACATGAAGCTTTTCTTAAACCTAGCTATCCATGAATAAGCTTAAGCTTGATCTATACTTGATTTTATCTAACTAGAAAAACTAGAATCTAGTCAAGGTTTACAAAAATCTAAAGAAAACATCAACCTCTTGTTCTTCTTCTTTCTTGCTTCATCTCCATCATATAAAAACCTAGTTTCTGTACTTCCTTCTTCTATCAAAACTCAGGAGTAATAAGGTTTACCTAACAAGAAAATTCAGCTAAAAAATCTTCTTTCTATCCTTCCTCCTTACTCTTTTCTTCTTCTTTCTCCTTGCTTCGGTTTCTCCTTCTCTCCTTCTAGGTTCTTCTACGATTTTCTCCTTCTTTTCTTTCCTTAACATACACAACTCTTCTTCTCTTTTGTCTTATTAATTTAAGACAACCTTTTAGTTTTACCAATTTACCCTTCCTTATTCAATGAAATTCCTACTA
>JAOSBN010000002.1:3476180-3508444 GCA_027563595.1 Erythroxylum suave | reverse complement strand
GGGGTAAGGGGGAGAGTGGCGGGGGAGAAGTTTTTAAAAAAATTTTTTTTTTTAATTTTTAATTAAAATTTAAAAATTTTGCAATTTGGTCCCTGAATTTTTCAAAATTTCCGGTACCGGCCGGTATTTGACCGATATTTATAGTACCGGATAGTACCAGCCGGTATTTAAATCTGGTAACGAAAATGATATTTCGGTACCGTTTTTCGGTCGGTACGGTACGAAATACAATATATAACAAGCATATATTTTTTATTTCTTAATTTGCAGTTACTCAAACAATCAATATTTCTGATATTAAGTATGATATTCCCGAATTAAAAGGTGACAACTATAAGGTATGGAAGGAGAGAATTCGATTCTCTCCTTCATTTAGGCTGGATGGACATAGATTATGCTATTAGGAAGAACGAACCACCAAGTATGATGGAGACCAGCACTCCAGAAGTTGTTGTTCTTTATGAAAAGTGAGAAAGGTCTAATCGCCTCTTCGTGATGTTCATAAAAACAAAGATATCTGCTGGTATTCATAGTTATGTCAAACATTATAATAAAGTCAGAGATCTGTTGAAGGCCATTGATAAGCAGTTCGTTGCATCTAATAAGGCCCTTGCCAGCACCTTGATTATGCAGTTGTCATCCTTAAGGCTCATTGGAATAAAGGGCGTACGTGATCATATCATGCGTATGAGGGATATAGCGGCTCAGCTGAAAGCGCTGGAAGTTTCAATATCGGAATCTTTCCTGGTGCATTACATTCTGCACACTCTACCTCAACAATACGGTCCTTTCAAGATTTTTTACAATACACATAAGGACAAGTGGTCGATTAATGAGCTGTTGACCATGTATGTACAAGAAGAGGAGAGGTTGTTGATGGAAGAGGTTGAAAGGGTCCATTTGACTGTTTCATGAAAGAAGAGACAGGCTGATGTCAAAAGCAAGGGAAACAAGGGAAAAAGGAAAATTCCCCTCCAATTCGATATAAAGAAACTGTCTAAGTGTTTCTTCTGCAAGAAGAAGGGACACATGAAGAAAGACTGTGTTAAATTCAAGATCTGGATGGACAAGAAAGGTACTCAACTTTCATTCGTTTGTTATGAATCTAATATGGTTAATGTTAATTATAACACATGGTGGATTGACTCTAGTTCTACAATCCATGTTCCAAATACTTTATAAGGTATGCAAAACCTAAGGAAGCCGGTGAGAAGTGAATAATTCATATATTCAAGAAGTAAGATGAGTTCACATGTGGAAGCTATCAGCACTTATAGTTTGGTTTTAAGAAGTGGTTTTATTTTGTGTTTAGAAAAGACCTTTTATGTTCCAAATTTCTTTAGAAATTTGATTTCTGTATCAAGACTTGTACCTTTTGATTTTTCCTTTAACTTTTCAAATTCTGGTTTCAGTTTATGTAATGAATCTAAAGTTATTGGTTTTGGCACATTATGTGATGGTCTTTATTCCATTCAATTGCAAAATGAGGATGCCTATAGTTTAATGCATGTCACTGCTGGATTAAAACAATGTGTTGTGAATGAAGAATCCTCTATGTTGTGGCATCGTAGATTAAGACCTATCTCTATTGCGAGAATTAAGAGATTAGTAAATGAAGGAGTACTTAGTACTTTGAATTTTGCTAACTTTGAGACTTAAGTGAATTGCATTAAGGGTAAGCAAACTGACAAATCTAAAAAAGGTGCCAAAAGGAGTACAAACTTGTTGGAAATCATACATACAGATATTTGTTGTCCAAATATGAATGCAAATAATCCGAAATACTTCATCACCTTCATAGACGATTTTTCGCGATACATGTTTCTCTACTTACTTCGTTCTAAAGACGAAGCTTTGGACGCCTTTAAAATGTTTAAGGCTGAAGTAGAGAATCAATGTGGAAAACTGATTAAGATCGTGAGATCAGATAAAGGTGGAGAGTACTATGGTAGATGCACTGAAAGTGGACAAGCACCTAGTCCTTTTGCGAAATTTCTTCAAGAACATGGGATTGTTGCCCAGTACACGATGCCTGGTTCTCCAGACTAGAATGGTGTGACAAAAAGAAGAAACCGAACATTAATGGACATAGTAAGAAGTATGATGAGTAACACAAAACTTCCTCAATTTCTGTGGATTGAAGTTCTTAAGACGATAGTGTATATATTAAACCGAGTTCCAATCAAGGCTGTCTTAAAGACACCTTTTGAGTTATTTAAAGGTTGGAAACCGAGTTTGCAACATATACGCGTTTGGGGATGCCCGTCTGAAGTGAGAATTTACAACCCATAGGAAAAGAAGCTAGACCCAAGGACCATTAGTGGGTATTTCATTGGATATGCTGAAAGGTCTAAGGGGTATAGATTCTATTGTCCATCTCACAGCATTAGAATTGTGGAATCAAGAAATGCAAAGTTTCTTGAGAATGACTTGATCAGTGGGAGTGGTCATTTTCCAGACATTGTTTCTGAAAAGGGTTATTGTGAAGCTCAGCCCTCTGGTTCAAGTAATAGATTAATTGTTATCCACACCCCTCAAATTGAAACGGCTGTTGGACAACCAGTTACTGAAGTTCCATAAGCTATTACCACTAATCCAGTAAATCAAGTTGTAAATGAAGAACAACTAGAAACAGTTGAGCAACCAGTTGAACAACAGGTTAAGCAACAAGTTCTTTGTGAGAATGATGATACAACATTGAGGAGATCTACTAAGGTTAGAAGGCCAGCAATACCTAGTGATTATATAGTGTATCTACAAGAGTCGAATTACAACATTGGAGTCAACAATGATCCTAAAACGTTTTCACAGGCTATGAGTTCTAAGGAATCGGATTTGTGGTACAATGTTATGAAGGATGAGATGGATTTTATGTCGTCTAATCAAGTCTGGGATCTTGTTGAGTTGCCAAATGGTGTCAAGGCCACTGGATGTAAAAGGGATTTTAGGCAAAGAAAGACTTACGAGGCAACATTGAGAGACATAAAGCAAGACTTGTTGCCAAAGGGTTCACTCAAAGGGAAGGAATCGACTACAAGGAGACATTTTCTCCTGTATCTAAAAAAGATTCTCTTCGTGTGATTAAGACATTAGTAGCTCATTTTGATCTTGAGTTACATCAAATGGATGTGAAAACGGCATTCCTGAATGGTGAACTAGAGGAAGAGGTTTACATGAAACAACCTGAAGGATTCTCCTCTAGTGATAGTGAGCATTTAGTCTGCAAGCTTAATAAATCCATATATGGATTAAAACAAGCCTCCCGACAATGGTATTTAAAATTTCATGAGGTTATCTCTTCCTTCAGATTTGAAGAGAATATAATGGACCAGTGTTTATACCAAAAGGTCAATGGGAGTAAGACTTATTTTCTTATGTTATACGTGGGTGACATCCTACTTGCGACTAATGATAAGGATTTGCTATGTGAGGTGAAACAATTTCTCTCAAAGAATTTTGATATGAAAGATATGGGTGAGGCGTCTTATGTCATTGGCATTAAGATCCATAGAGAAAGATCTCAATGCATTTTGGGTTTGTCTCAAGAGACCTATATCAACAAAATTTTAGAGAGATTTCGATTGAAAGATTGTGCACCAAGTGTAGCACCTATAGTGTAGGGTGATAGATTCAGTTTGAATCAATGTTCGAAGAACAATTTTGAACGGGAACACATGAAGAACATTCCATATGCTTCAGCTGTTGGAAGCCTTATGTATGCTCAGGTCTGTACTAGACCTGACATTGCATATGCTGTTAGAATGTTAGGAAGATATCAGAGTAATCCAGGTATTAACCACTGGAAAGCTGCAAAGAAGGTTATGAGATATCTTCAGGGCACAAAAGACTACATGCTTTTGTACAGACGAACTGAGAACTTGGAAATAGTTGGATACTCTGATTTAGACTTTGCTGGCTGCATTGATTATTGGAAATCAACATCTGGTTATACTTTCATGCTAGCTGGTGGAGCTGTATCTTGGCGAAGTGCCAAGCAGACCCTGATTGCTACTTCCACTATGGAGGCTGAGTTTGTCTCATGTTTTGAGGCCACTTCGCATGGTGTATGGTTGAAGAGTTTCATATCTGGACTTAGAGTTGTTGATTCAATTTCTGAGCCATTAAAGTTATATTGCGACAACTCTGCTGCGATCTTTATGGCTAAAAATAATAAGAGTGGAAGTCGAATTAAACATATCAACATTAAGCATTTAGCCATAAGAGAATGTGTTCAGGAAAAGAAAGTCGTCATAGAGCGCATTAGCACTGATTTAATGATTGTGGATCGTTTAACTAAAGGCATGCCACCTAAACAGTTTAAGGATTGCGTAGTGCAAACGGGACTTGGTTCCCCAATGTGTTTTTGGTTGTATTTTTTTTTGTTTCAATGAAACTCTTATTTCATTTGATATTTTCTCATATTTTGTGTATACATATTTTGTTTGATTTTGAGAAATGTCGTTTAAGTTGGACCTAGAATCAACGTATGGTTTATTCATTAAGTTGAAGGCTAATAATGAGAAATTGTGTATATGTAATACCTAGAAGATAATACTCACTATAAGAGGACCTATCGCCATGATTCATATATTTGATTTCTTATTATATGTGATGGTTTTGGGGTACATGGACCAAGTGGGAGAATGTAAGAGTTTATCTTAAGACCTGACAAACTCACCTTTAATGGTCCCCGACAAACTCACGTAAGATGGTCCATATACTCATGGCCATAACCACTCCACATACTTCTGTCACCCACCCAACTCTTCATGATTTTGCCTCTGTGATGGCCAGAAAGAATTGGATATAATCATCAAGTTTCGGTCCCTATCCTTACCAAGCATTTGAGACAACACCATCGGTTGTGCTAAAGGAAGAGGATAAAAGCTCCAAACTTCTCATAGTGTTTTAGGTTTGCTGGTGATAGGCAATGGCTGGACGTATATATTTATCGTTTTATTACGCTTCTTATTTATTCATGCATGTAATTAATCGTACGTGAATTATGAGCATGTATGATCCATGCATGAGTTGCTACCTTGTCCTTAGTTTTATTACATTTCGTCTGAAGTGAAAATTTACAACCTACAAGAAAAGAAGCTAAACCCAGGGACCATTAATGGGTATTTCATTGGATATGCTGAAAGGTCTAAGGGGTATAGATTCTATTATCCATCTCACAGCACTAGAATTGTGGAATCAAGAAATGCAAAGTTTATTGAGAATGACTTGACCAGTAGGAGTGGTCATTTTCCAGACATTGTTTATGAAAAGGGCCATTGTGAAGCTCAGCCCTCTGGTTCAAGTGATAGATTAATTGTTATCCACACCCTTCAAATTGAAATGGGTGTTGGAGAACCAGTTACTGAGGTTCCACAAGCTGTTGCCACTAATCTAGTAAATCAAGTTGTAAATGAAGAACAACTAGAAATAGTTGAGCAACCAGTTGAATAACAGGTTGAGCAACAAGTTCTTCGTGAGGATGATGATACAACATTGAGGAGATCTACCACGGTTAGAAGGCCAGCAATACCTAGTGATTATATAATGTATCTACAAGAGTTGGATTACAACATTGGAGTCAAGAATGATCCTGAAACGTTTTCACAGGCTATGAGTTCTAAGGAATCGGACTTGTGGTACAATGTTATAAAGGATGAGATGGATTCTATGTCGTCTAATCAAGTCTGGGATTTGGTTGAGTTGCCAAATGATGTCAAGGCCATTGGAAGTAGAAGGGATTTTAGACAAAGAAAGACTCACGAGGAAACATTGAGAGACATAAAGCAAGACTTGTTGCCAAAGGATTCACTCAAAGGGAAGGAATCGACTACACGAAGATATTTTCTCTTGTATCTAAGAAAAATTCTCTTCGTATGATCATGGCATTAGTAGCTCATTTTGATCTTGAGTTACATCAAATGGATGTTAAAACGACATTCCTAAACGTTGAATAGGTTGAGCAACAATTTCTAGTTGTTCCTTATTTACAACTCGATCTACTGGATTAGTGGTAACAACTTATGAAACTTCAGTAACTAGTTGTACAACACCCGTTTCAATTTGAGGGGTGTGGATAACAATTAATCTATCACTTAAACCACAGGGCTGAGCTTCACAATTGCCTTTTTTAGAAACAATGTCTGGAAAATGACCACTCCCACTGATCAAGTCATTCTCAAGAAACTTTGCATTTCTTGATTCCACAATTCTAGTAATGTGAGATAGACAATAAAATCATACCCCTTAGACCTTTCAGCATATCCAATGAAATACCCACTAATGGTCCTTAGGTCTACCTTCTTTTTTTGTGGGTTGTAAATTCTCACTTCAGACGAGCATCCTCAAAAGCGCATATGTCTCAAACTCAGTTTCCAACCCTTAAATAACTCAAAAGGTGTCTTTAAGACAGCCTTGGTTGGAACTCGGTTTAATATACTGTCTTAAGAGCTTCAGTCCACAGAAATTGAGGAAGTTTTGTGTTACTCCTCATACTTCTTACCATGTCCATTAATGCTCGGTTTCTTCTTTTTGTCACACCATTTTGATCCGGGGAACCAGGCATGGTGTACTAGGTAACAATCTCATGTTCCTGAAGAAATTTCGCAAAAGGACCAGGTGCTTGTCCACTTTCAGTGTATCTACTATAGTACTCTCCACCTTTATCTGATCTCACGATCTTAATCAGTTTTCCACATTGATTCTCTACTTCAACCTTAAACATTTTAAAGGCGTCTAAAGCTTCGTCTTTAGAACGAAGTAAGTAGAGAAACATATATCGTGAAATATCATCTATGAAGGTGATGGAAGTATTTCGGATTATTTACATTCATATCCGGACAATAAATATCTATATATATGATTTCTAACAGGTTTGTACTCCTCTTGGAACCTTTTTTAGACTTATCAGTTTGCTTACCCTTAATGCAATTCACGCAAGTCTCAAAGTCAGCAAAATCCAAAGTACTAAGTACTCCTTCATTTACTAATCTCTTAATTCTTGCAATAAAGATGTGTCCTAATCTAGGATGCCACAACATAGAGGATTCTTCATTCATAACACAATGTTTTAATCCAGCAGTGACAAACGTTGAACTATAGGCATCCTCATTTTGCAATTGAATGGAATAAAGACCATCACATAATGTACCAAAACCAATAACTTTATATTCATTACATAAACTGAAACCAGAATCTGAAAAGTTAAAGGAAAAACCAAAAGGTACAAGTCTTGATACTGAAATCAAATTTCTAGAGAAATTTGGAAAATAAAAGGTCTTTTCTAAACACAAAATAAAACCACTGCTTAAAACCAAACTACAAGTGCCGATAACTTCCACATGTGAACTCATCTTACTTCCTGAATAGATGAATTGTTCACTTCCCACCGGCTTTCTTAGGTTTTGCATATCCTGTAAAGTATTTGAAACATGGATTGTAGAAGCAGAGTCATTCCACCATGTGTTATGATTAACATTAACCATATTATATTCATAACAAACGAATGAAAGTTGAGTACCTTTCTTGTCCATCCAGATCTTGAATTTAACACAGTCTTTCTTCATATGTCCCTTCTTCTTGCAGAAGAAACACTTAGACGGTTTTTTTATATCGAACTGAAGAGGAATTTTCCCTTTTCCCTTGTTTCCCTTGTTTTTGACATCAGTCTGTCTCTTCTTTCCTGAAACGGCCAAATGGACCCTTTCAACCTCTTCCATCAACAACTTCTCCTCTTCTTGTACACACATGGTCAACAGCTCATTAATCGACCACTTGTCCTTATGTGTGTTGTAAGAAATCTTGAAAGGATCATATTGTTGAGGTAGAGTGCACATAATGTAATGCACTAGGAAAGATTCCGATATTGAAACTTCCAGGGCTTTCAGCTGAGCCACTATGTCCCTCATACGCATGATATGATCAAGTACGCCCTTTATTCCAGTGAGCCTTAAGGATGACAACTGCATAATCAAGGTGCTGGCAAGGGCCTTATCAGATGTAGCGAAATGCTCATCAATGGCCTTCAACAGATCTCTGACATTATTATGCTGCTCGACAAAACTACAAATACCAGCAGATATCTTTGTCTTTATAAACATCACGGAGAGGCGATTATACCTCTCCCACTTTTCATAAAGAACAACTGCTTCTGGAGTGCTGGTCTCCATCATACTTGGTGGTTCGTTATTCTTAATAGCATAATCTATGTCCATCCAACATAAATGAAGCAGAATTCTCTCCTTCCACACCTTATAATTATTACCTTTTAATCCGAGAATATCACACTTAATATCAGAAATATTGACTGTCTGAGTAACTGCAAATTAAGAAATAAAAATATATGCTTGTTATATATATATAGTTCGAGATCAAAAATAATTCATAATTTACCAATGTAAATCATACATATAACAGATGAATCTAGTGACATAAAACTTGCCTGTGGGCTAAAGTGTTACTTAATTAGATTCATCCTAAACGTTATGATAAAACTATTGAATTATATTCCTTTTCCTTAATTCTAGTGGGTAAATTAAGAAATATAATATGATATTTTATCCTAATTAATCATACAAATATAATAAAATTCTCGTGGGTAGATTTTACCATATCACGTATGATTAATTATAATTAATGTATTAATGTGATCATAAAACTAAATATATAATTCTAATTAATTTGAGATACTGTGGCTACTCTCAATTAATTAAAATTATATGATCACTAACATTATCTTAAGGGATTAAATCATAGTTCTAACATTTACATCAAGTAATAAATAATGCAAATAATCACATAATAATGCACAACTTATGTAAATTAATTTTGCATGTATAATAATCACAAATGATACATACAAAATAATGAACAAATTATTTAAATTAATTTTGCATGTATAATAAGCACAAAATTATACATACAAAAAGCATAAATTATTGAAATTAATGTGCATGATAATTACAAATTTATACATACAAAAATAATGCAGAATTATTTCAATTAATTTGCATGCATAAGAATCACAGATATATACATACAAACTAATGCAAAAATTATTTCAATTAATTTGCATATATAATAATCACAGATATATACATACAAAATAATGTACAAAATATTGCGTTTAATTTGCATGTAATTTGTGCAAACAAGAAATAATTATAAAATGCATATCGTAATTAAAAATTAATATTTTCACAACATATTAATACCCAAAATGATTTTTATAATTAAAATCATAAAGAATGAGTTAGGCCTAATTAACTCAATTAATAATTAATATTAATAAAAATTTAAAATTTACAAACAAAATAAAATGAAAATCGAGGTCGTCTTCAACCTCCAGCCGGGTCGGGCGTGACCCGGCTGGAAGCAGTCGGAGCCCCGACACTCCAGACAAACAGAGGACGCCGGCGTGCCCATGAAGGCCGGCGTTGGGACGACATCGACCACACGACGTGTGTGAGACGTCGGAGAGCTAGCCATGCAGTGCACCATGAATGGCGACGTCCGAAGCCGTCACCTTCGGTCGTCGTCCCTCCTCCTCCTTCACGGTCCAGACGACGTCGAGTGCTCCAGGGATGACCAAAACACGACTCTAATTTCTCAAGGAGGTCAAAAAGCGTCGAAAAAATTTCAACACTCTCAACCGATGTTTTCGGCAGAAAATCACAAAACAGAGTAAAGCAGAGGTAATTTTTCATCAACAGTTCAGAAGCAAGGCAGAGGCACTAGCTGGCTCTGATACCAAATGTAATAAAACCACGGACAAGGCAGCAACTCATGCATGGATCACACATGCTATAGTTCACGTACGATTAATTACATGCATGAATAAATCGGAAGCGTAATTAATTACATGCATGAATAAATCGGAAGCGTAACAAAACGATAAACATATACCTCCAGCCATTGCCTATCACCAGCAGACCTGAAACACTATGAGAAGTTTGGAGCTTCTATCCTCTTCCTTTAGCACAACCGTCTCAAATGCTTGGTAAGGATAGGGACCAAAACTTGATGATTATATCCAACTCTCTCTGGCCATCACAGAGACAAAATCATGAAGAGTTGGGTGGGCGACAGAAGTATGTGGAGTGGTTATGGCCATGAGTATATGGACCATCTTACGTGAGTTTGTCGGGGACCATCAAAGGTGAGTTTGTCGGGTCTTAAGATAAACTCTTACATTGAGTTTTCATAACGTGTGTTGTTAAGTGAGTTTAGTCTCCTTAATGAGGTGCGTTTTTTTATTGATCTTATGTGTAGACTATTCAAGGAGACCCTGATTCTAGAGTTTCGTCTCGTGTGTGGTGCCGAGCTGGCTCTAGAGGCTTGCCTTGTGGGAGCTTGTTCTCTTCTAGTATTGATGGTTCCATTCGGAATGGGATCCTTTTCATTTGAAGCAGAAGGTGAAAGTTTTGTGACTATATCTGGTTAGATTTACTTTCGTCAATCTTTAACGAGGACTCGGGATGTATATCATACAGTAGCAAGAATCAATTTGAATATTTGGCAGAATCTGAGATGGTTCTGTTGACGAACAATTCAAAACTACGAGCTTCGGGATGAAGTCTAGGTGGATGATTAATCCAAATACGTTTGAGAGTGTACATGAATTTGTGGACAGGGAAGAAATGACTTTCTGGAACAATATAAACTGCTTTATTACGATTGATCGTATCTTTTACTTCTGGATAATTTATTGAGTGATCGATGTTCTTTATTCGCATGTGCAGAATGTGCTAGAGTCTATTGGGGTTTCAATTTGGCTGATGGCTGTAGCACCTTCTAATAATGTGATGATTCATGCAGAATCAGAGTGCTGTCGTCTTGGAAATGGATATCTAAAACATACTAGTGATCATAGTGATTATAAATCTAGTGACAGTGACAGTGATAGTGGAGATGATTGTGATTCGGATAACATTCATAAACTGTCAGTTGTTGAGAATCCATGTGCGGCAATTGCTTGTGATGATGGCTGTGTCCCGCTTTACACGGTTCCTGATTCAGATGAATTGATATACTATAGAACATTGCCCAGGGTCAGTGGTGAGATATCTGAATCCTTGTCTTTGCTATCTCATCTTACTGCTATAGCTTTTATGGATTTGATTTTGATAATATTTTTAAATTATAGGCCGCATAGTAAGTATGACATGGAGTCCTGATGCAAATAAATTGTATTCGGGGAGTAGTAATGGCTGAGTTTATCTGACCACCTGTGTTTACTAAGATAACATGGTTACTGTATTTTGAGTTCATGGATAACTTATGATAAAGTTAACAATCAGCCTCATTGAACTTGCTGAAGCTTGTTATACTTGCACTGCAGGGTATTTACTTTCATTAAGCTTTTAAACAGGGTGAGTAATGTGTAAGAACCTGCCCTTGTATCCTATCTTATGTATGCCTTACCCCTTGCAGGTTTATAAGGTGTTGGGATGCCAAAATGGGTCATGAGATACACTGGATAACAGTAGCACTAGTTGGTTTGGGGAGTGAGCCTGAACTTTGTGTATGGTCACTTCTGGCACTGAGGTAGGAATTGAAATACTACAACTTATCTAATGTACTTTGTTTACCTTCTAATTTTTGTTGTTAGTTTTACAAGCACCTTTAATAATTAGTTATTGTCAAATTCAGGCGTGGTACCCTTGTTAGTGCTGATAGTAATGGCAGTGTTCAGTTTTGGGACGATCAGCAAGGAACACTTTTGCAGTCACATTCTTCTCACAAAGGTGATGTGAATGCACTGGCAGCTACTCCAACTCATAATAGGGTGTTCTCTGCGGGTTCAGATGGTCAGATATAGACGTTAGTACCATTTGAAGATAAAACTTGGGGGGAATTTTAATGTAACTTTTTTTTTTCCAATTTCTATGGAAGAATTACTCTTTGAACGTGTCTGGAAAAATATAATATCTTGAAACGTTAATTTTAAATTGCTTTATTATGTAGGTTATTCTTTATAAGCTTTCCAGTGAGACAATTGGATCCAAGATGACACATCACCTTCTAATATGTCCAAGAAATGGGTGTATGTTGGTTATGTACGGGCTCATACGCATGATGTAAGAGCTTTGACAGTAGCGGTACCAACCAGTCATGAAGGTGTACTCTGTTTTCACTACATAATTATGTTTTATCTATATTTATATTTTGCTTGCTTTTAGATGCTTAAAACTTTTCTTGAACTCTGTACTTATATTTTGGAAATACTTTTCGGTTATCAGATCCTTTACCTGATGAAATGGTGAAAAGATTATGCACTAAGAAGAGGCCAATAGAGTTTAGTTACCATAAGTGGGCACGTTTGGGAGTCCCCATGCTTATCTCTGCTGGTGATGATACAAAGCTCTTTGCCTATTCTGCCATGGAGTTTTCAAGGTTCTCACCACATGACATATGCCCTGCACCTCAGAGAGCTCTTATCCAGTTGGTTCTAAATACTTTATTTGACCATAATGCTTTGCTACTAGTGCAAGGGTCCTGCACCTTAGATATCCTTTGTGTTTGTGTGAAAAATGGAGCTTTGCCTGTTATGGGCTCTGGCCCATCTAAGGGTTGTGCATCTACAGATTTGATTGAGACAAAAGCATCAAGTAAGATCATAAGCAGTGCCATTTCTAATGCAGGGACGATATTGGCTTGTTCGGACCATCTTAAACCCAAACTTTATGAACTATAGAAAAATGAGGCTGGAAAAGGTGCTTGGATTGTTAGGAAAAGGAAACTTCCAAGTGAACTGCCATCTGCACATTCCATGGTTTTTAGTTCTGATTCTTTACATTTGATGGTTGGTGGTCATGACAGAAGAATACATGTAAGTCCGTTTCCTTATAGGTTTTTGGTAGGTGTTGGAGGAGGGACATTTTTTTGGAGCCTGCTTTCTGTTATTTACATTTTTACTTGTACAGGTTGTTGACGTGGGAAGCTCAAAGCTTCTGCATACCTTCATGCCTTGTAGCAAGGAGAATGCTGAGGAATTATCATCTACTGAGCCTCCTATAACAAAAATGTATACCAGTTGTGATGGCCTCTGGTTAGCTGCCATTAACTGCTTTGGGGATGTATATATTTTTAATTTGGAGACACGAAGGTGGGAAATCAAACCTTTTGGAGATTTATCTGGTTCCTGAGTTCCATTGTTTTTTTTGGGTAATTACTTCAGTTTAATATTTCATTTCATGCTTAGTCCTGATATCTGCTTTTCATTATAGACAAAACATGAGAATTTAGATGGTTGGCTTTTGAAAATGGTCATATGCATTTTGTCGCCAGTAGAGCTGTTATGATTTGCTTCATCTATTACAGAAGAGATCTTTTTGATGTTTTAGATTGAGTAGGTGACTTCTAAAGCTCCCCTATATGATTAGCTTTTGTGCAAGTTAGAAGCTTTCTTTTTAATACATTGCTTTTGATAATTGGATCATTTTAGGTGTATACCACTTAGTCTCATGAATAACTTAATAAGCTACATAATCAATTAAGAGTTTCTGTTAATGGTGATATGGACATCATTTTATCACATAAATATGTATTAAACAACTTTTTTATTCATTATACGAGTTTCTTTGATGTTCATTGTAGACCTTAGCTTGATAATTGGTTTCCGTCAATCTTTTCCTGAAGCAGGCAACATTGGTTCATAGCAAGGTTGGATGGTGCCTCAGTATCGGCGGCTGGTTTTCCTCCTCACAATAACAATGTTCTTGTTTTGGCAACATCTTCAAATCAGGTCTATGCATTTGATTTAGAGGCAAAGCAGCTAGGGGAATGGTCAATGCGTCATACATTTGTTTTGCCTATGCCTAGGAGATATCAAGAATTTCCTGGAGAAGTTATTGAGCTTTCTTTCTTGCCCTCTTCATGTCAACCGTCTGTCATTATATATAGTGCCAGGTACCGTTTCCAAATTTAACAGATGAACATAGACAAATAACTTACAATGCGAGCATAAGAAGTTGTGTGTAAGTTGCATTTCACTTTTACTAATCATGGCCTGTATCTTCTCTTTTAAAGGTCATCGTATTTAGGGAAAACGACTTAATTTTGGCCCATATCTTGGGAAAATGACGTAATTTTAGGAAGTTTCACAAAAGTGAAATCATTTTGGCTGGCCCACACCTGGGCTCGGGCTGCACCCTGGAGTTGAGCCGGCGCATTGGCTTACTTAATTCTATTTGATACTTAGGTTTTAGAGCTAAATAACTAGAGTTTTATCTGATCTATAGCTGCTGGTTTAGGAGATGCAGTTGTAAAGCCTGTACGATAATGAAGAGCTTATTCATATTGCTTAGCATTCTTTGATATTTGTTTCTGTGATAAACCAATTTTCATATATTGTACAGGGCAATGTGCTTGATTGATTTTGGGATGCCAATGGATAGAGTGGAAGATGGTGATCCAATATGTAGTCGACGTTCTCCGGCGAAGAATTTACAAAGTAATCCTATTAATGGGAGATTGAAGCGTAGGTTGAAACACTGTCAAATGGATGCTAAACATAAAAGGAATTTTGAGTTGGTAGGTTTCAGGGATCCTGTCTTATTTATTGGCCATCTTTCCGAAAACTCTATCTTGATCATAGACAAACCATGGATGGATGTGGTCAAAACATTCGATGCTCCCCCTGTTCACAGACATATATTTGGGACATAACTGCAATATTTAGCTTTATTTGCAGCCTTTGGTGGAGAATGCAAGTGAGGGAACCAACCCAATATTTCTAATCACCATTTTGTTTTCATATTACTTTGGGATGGGTTTGGAGCCATTGGACGTTGAAATCCACGCATTGTAATGCTAAAATTTGTTGTATCAGTTGAAGTAGCCATTTTCTAACTATGTTCCTCGCAAGCTT
The DNA here is from genome assembly GCA_027563595.1 of Erythroxylum suave. Taxonomy (NCBI): domain Eukaryota; kingdom Viridiplantae; phylum Streptophyta; class Magnoliopsida; order Malpighiales; family Erythroxylaceae; genus Erythroxylum; species Erythroxylum suave. The sequence continues at coordinate 3,493,575 of JAOSBN010000002.1, read as the reverse complement.
TTCCAAATGAATGGCTTGCTGTTTTTGTACATTCTCATCACGATGTTGGAAGATCTTTACATTAGGAGTCATTTTCCTCATAACGATCCCATTTAGAATGAACTTGGGAAATACTTACCATAAAACATTGCCCTGGCTCATGCACATGATTCAGTTAAAACTAATATCAATGAAACAGTCTTTCTCCGCAGTCTATTTCGCTGTTTGTATTCCGGTTCCTGTCATTTTCATTTCTTTATGGCCCCGTGTGACGTCTGGCATTCTACTTCCAAGTGGGCAGTGATGCGGTGATAAGTATGTGGTACTGAGAGCAACGACTTGTAGGAGAAAAGAACAGGAAATTGGTACGTGAGTCCGAGAACCGAAGGATGCATTTAAGGCAGTTGCTACATTAATAGTAGCATGAGCAACGCATGTGTTTCTAGCTTTAGCCCCAAAGCTCGTCATGCTAGAAGAACAATTTTAAAGTTAGGTTTTTGACCTACGTCTAGCACCTTACATATCTCGATTAACTAACTCTTGGAGCAAATCTTTTACTAGCTAGTAGGTAGGCTATTGCTCTCCTCTGTCTCCTTCAATAATTGTATCCTTGTTTAGGATATTGATCAGTGATTAAGTTATCATTATATAGGAGGCAACAATGTTCTTGTGATGTCAAGACATTTTTTAGGAGTTGTAACTACAAAAGAAGATGATTGATAGGACAGACGTGGAAGGTCTTATCGTTTTCCCAAAATCTGAATCCTTATTCAAAGATATGGATGTGAAGATGACATCCACAATTCATAAAAGGGTTTTGAAGCCAAACACACTAAAACCAAAAAAGTAACAAGAAACAAAAACAGAACGTAGACCTCAATAATGTAACCAAATTTTGTTTATGGATCCCATTAGAAGCACAGCAAAATAGCTATCAGCCAAGGTGGGTGGTTCTTTTGGTGGAAAATGAGGCTTACTTATGGTGACACTCCTATCTGAAAACCTTTTTTTCTTTTGTCTGGCTCGAGTGTAGACCTCTGTACCTCATTTACCAATCCTACATAGTTCCAAGCTAGGCTGGCTAAGTTGCGGGTGTAAAAAGGCGGGTCACTTAATAGCCTCCAAGATTGGTGTTTGATTATTAGTCATTGGCCCTCTCTGTTCACCCTGCGCGTGTGTGTGTGTGTGGTTAGGTGGAGTGCAAATGGTTGCCCTGTTCATCAATGGTACACCCTGTTCTTTTCATGGACCACAATCTTTCTGTATCTACCAAGACTCCTGTTGTTTCAAGTTCTATTCAATTACCCTCTCTACTCTTGTTAATCACACATTTTCTTCTAGCCTGGAAAAATTCAATTATATTCGTTTTACTATTCCTATGCGATGGACGCTTCTGCAGGAATGGTGCAGGTGACAGAGTTTGCAGAGCAGGCCTACTTACTTTCCTTATTTGACATCCACTTGTGCCCAAGTAGGCGTTAGAACAATGTACTGAATTGTGTGTTTCAGGTTGTTTCCCATTGTATTGACAGGAAGGCATAAAATAGAAAACACAGTATGGAAAACAAAAAGAAGAATATGAAACAAAATCCATTTAAGATCTGCTACTTTTTTCTTTTACAATTTGATTCCATTAATCTCTCCAGACCAACTTCAGTATAGAAGACATTGCAAAAGATGCTTGCTCGCTAATCGTGACTGTTTGTCACTTCCAATTCCTTCCTTGAAAACCACCTGCTACACATTCACCAACGTCTGAATTGTTGTTCTTTTCAATGTCTTCCAAGGTCATAATTTCCAAGGAAAAGATAAATATCTAACCTGGTTCTTTAGAAGCTGATTTAGAGGATTGGAAGAATCCGAAATGCTTCTTAAATGCAGATTTCCCCTGGAAACAAATTCAGGTGGACGTAGGCAATTGTTAGCTATAGCATCCAGATTGTTCACAAATAGATAATAATCTAGCAAGTTTATTGAAGAAATACCTTGCAATGTGTTGCAGAGAAACCTTGGGAAAATTCCTGCGTATGCTCCATTGAAGCTTCAATCTTTGTCACTTTCTGTACCACAATATCAATAATGCAGACCAGAGGGTACTCTTTAAAGACAGTTTCGCATGTATCCAACATTTGTACACACAAACAGGAAAGCATACCAATTAATCATCTTGATACTTGCCTTACTCAATACAAGAGAACTAGCTGTGTCGTCGAGATACTGTTGATGTTGGCTTCTCACACGCTCTTTGTTCTTCTTTTTGTTCCTGCTTTGCTTTGCCAACTGGTCGTAGCAATATTCATCGTCTTCTCTATAGTGGGGAGGTCCAGAGGATGCATCTGAAACCATTGACAAGTCCTCTTCCTCATCTTCCAACCTGGCATAACCTTCACCAACGTTATATTCACCAAATCCCTGAAACTGGGTTTTGGAAAGAGAGGATTGATCCAAGTATGAGGTCCAACCAGACTCACATCCGCTCATTCTCAGCCCCCTCTGCACAACCCAAACTCTAAATGGGATCAGTTATATAGAGTCTTTATTACTAACAGCAACAGTGCTAAAAAAAAAAAAACAGTGATAAGCACTGATAGAGAAAGAAAAATGAGTTGCCCTATCCTTTCGCCTTTCTTATTTTATCCGTTTCTGAATCAATCAAAGTTGCCAGTTGGCTTTGAGTGTGTATAAATTATACAACAGTAATCGGTAGTAATAACACTCAGATTATTGCTTCGTTATGGCTTTTTGGCCAAGAATTATGCGATGGTTGTTACCAACCTGACTTACTTTTGGTAGTAATCTGTGAAAAAATGGAAACTTGAGCATGTTCCTCTATCACGACAACTAAAAAAGCTATGGGATCTATAGATATGTGTTAACGAAATTAAGATCCTGAAAGGCCTAATTACGAAAAAGTCTGTTCAGTTCAGTACAGTACAGTCCCTTGCATGCAATGTCTATTCTTGTGTATGAAACTTCAATGATTATGGTCCTGAGTCCTCAGCAATGACCCACCACTACCAGCCAGAATAAGCTGAAGCACATCATTTTGCTAAACAACACTCTCTTCCATTTCCTTTTTCCTTTTCTCATCTCCATTTCCACCGGCTGTAAAAAGATTCGAAGTTTCAGGTTGCATTAACCCGAAATCAACTAATCAAATTTACTTAAATTTAGATCAAATTAAAAAAAAACAGATTCATATGTGATTAACTTTAGTTATAAAGTTCATTCTCTCCTTTATCTTAATTTTTTATTAAAAATACAGATAAAATCTTTCGATACTTAAAAAAAAAAAAAGACTAGTAGTCAGAAAAACCTGCAATTTGCTTTGTGCATACAGCGATCGAAGATTTTGATGCTGTGTGATCTGTCTTTACTGTCACCAATCATCGTCCCCATATCTACCAAGTTTTGACAAAATTATTGGTACCTGCCCATTCGATGAGTGCACACAACAACAACTCTATGTTTATTCATCCCCACGTACGTACGTTAGTCGTTCGCTTTAATAATCACCCTCTTGTCTCCAACTGTTGACTCTTTTGTTGGTCACTTCTATTAATCTATTCCATGGTCTCAGTCGGCTTTTGGCACTCGTAATACTTGTGTGGTTAAGTATTGATTCCTCTTGACTTAAGAGAGAGTCTGGATTCTAATTTGCTCTGAGGTTTTGCAAGTATTCGATCTAAACCTTTTCCAAGCTTTAGCTTTCACTTAAAATCTCAATAATGAATCCATTTTCATTAGAGCTATCACATGAATTGCTGTTAAATTAAATAAAGATTGTGCAAAACTTGGTTAGTGACAAAGAACTTTCCCATTTTAAGGTACCCTCGTACATCCAAGTTAGCTGTTTATGGGACCCTTCCAATAATACTTGTGAATGTTTCTATCAGGAGAATAAACATCAGCTATAACGTTAAATAATGCCAGCCCCAGCAATATTTATATCTTTGTGACTCCAGGACTTGTCCTTCAATTAGCGACAAATTATTGTGTGAATCCTGACAGGATATTTTCTTACGTGAAGTTAACCTGAAACACAACTCCTGCTTAAACTCGTCGTCAGGTTCAAATTACTTGCTTGTAAACGAATTAACGTCACATATATATAGATTTAACTTTGTTTGACATGTAGTGTGTACCCTAACAGGTGATTGAGCTCAGAAGCTGACGGCTGAGACAATTTAGAAATGAGAATGAAGCAACGTATAAAGATCAATAATGGGGACCAGTCAAGGATCCTCTTCTGATTCAAAAATGGTCCCAGACACTCATGCACACACTAATGTTGCACATGCTCTTTGTAAGCTTGTGGCCCTTTGCCAGTCCACAGGATCCGTAATTCGTGTGAGAGCACACAGGATAGGATTAGTTTGATTTCTGGGTTTTCCATTTTTGGTTTATGTTTTCAACCATTCGCTCTGTATAATTGAGGGAAGCAATCAGAATCTCAATCATTTTTCACGTCTCTGTGGGATTTCTAGCTGTGGACTGTGGACTTCTCTTTTCATTTGACCTTCCCTTTTAACAACTTTTTCTTCTGTAAATTATCACTTCACGTTGGTTTACTTCTCACAAGAACATCCATTAAAGATAACCGAGTTTATGCAGTAATAATGATGATGTTAATACCAAAAAATCATTGCCATTGGTTGTACAGAAATGACAATGCATCCTTTTAGGCTGTATTTGTACGGCTTTATAATGGAATAAAATAAAATGTAATATTATTTCATTGTTTAAGAGGAGATTTTATAATGGAATAAAATGGAATGACATGAAAGTCGAGAGTTTCATATTACATCTCATTTTATCTTAAACAGTAAAAATATAAAATCTCCAATTCGAGAGGCTTAAGATAAAATGTAAAATGATAAATATGTTATACCTAATATACCCTACCTTAATACCAAGCAACCCAACACATTTAGGCGAGGAAGAGCACTATCTCTGGGCAGTGATGCACTTGTCGCCGACAACCATGACATGCAAATCCGCACTTTTCCAAATTCAGAAAACGCTTCAAAACAGAAGAATCATTGGCCCATTCCTCATATGAGGAAGAAGGAGTCACCATTATGACTTGTTAAGTGTGACATTGGTAAGTCACACCTGTGACTTACCCAGACACTCAGTAGACGGACCGTGAGAGAAAGAAAGAGGGGAGAAAAGGGAAAAAACATAGAGAGAGAGAGTGAGTTGAAGAGGAAAAGGGTGTAATAGTCATTTATTATTATTATACATATGTTACATTCCATTCCATCCAACATCCAAACAATATTTCACTATATTACACTATGAACCCTTTCAAACTATCTAAACAATAATTTTCTAATATTACACCATTTACGTTTTCTTTCATTATAAATCGTTTTATTTCATTCTAATCTATTTAAAATTTTACATCCAACCAAACATAATCCTAGTGTTAGATATAAATAATTGAAGGAAAAAGATGAAAAAAGAAAAATCCTATTTACATGGTGATTTTTTAGTGATTATTAGTAATAATAATGATCATTATTGATAATTGATCATCATATTTTTATTAAAAAAAAGAGTAGAGGGACCACCAACTTGTATGACCATTCAATTTGTAATTGTTAGTACTTATTATTATTAAATTTTTTATTTTATTAAATTAATATGTTTTAACATTTATAATATTAATGAAAAATGATTGAACACCAAATCTTTTCTTTTAACAAAAAATGTTTATATTGCAATAATTAAAATACTTGTAATTTCACTTGACCTTATACAATAATATAATATATTAAATAATTGTGTTTATACTCTTAGAAATTTTAAGAATCTTAATATATTCATATATTAATACACATAAATTCAATTATATCAAACTCTTAAATCTCAATTAACAATAACAACATCAATAACATTATTAAAGTGTCACTATTGTATACCTTTACCTGTATGGTAGTTAGTGGAATCGCAATCTAGCATAATTCACAACTTTTCATCTACACTTAAATACACCTAATTTTTCAACATTCAGACCAAAAAAATCTAACTGAAACGATTACAGAATGGAGCTTGCATGGTCCCCAACAATGGAAAGGTCAAATCTTTGCCAGGTGCTACAGTGTGGTCAGGTCGTGGAATCACCACCACCATCTCCCAACGTTCAAAACTCTCCATACTTTTTTGTTTAGACAAGTTAAAGAACACATGAAAAGGGGAAAAGAAAAAGGCCAAAAAAAAAGGGTTCTGCACTTTCCTTCTCCTTCGTGGCAAAACAAGTACTTGCAGGTCCTTATCAACGCAAAACAAAAGTCAAATCTCCTTTTACGTCGACAAAGGAACTTCAGTTACATTTGGTCTTCCACACATTAATTTGATCTTCCCAAGTATTGTGAAATGTAAAACTCCCTTTTCTGTGCATTTACTTACTGTACACACACACACACACACACCAGTCATTTCTGTTTGTTGCATCTCTCTGACCTAAAAAGTGACATAGGGTTCCATCCAAGTCCACAAATTCCACCAGAAATCTCCAAACTCCTGTGTGTCCTAACGCAGCATTCCACGTAAATATGTACAGATACACTTCACGGGTCTAAGCAGATCTCACTGCATCTTCGAAACATGCTAGTGAGGATCCTGAAGAGCAAAATTCGAGGTCCCATCACTTCGACTCTGCATAAATGGATAGGGACGTCAAATTTCTGTTACCAGAAAATATTAACCTGTCTTGTCCTAACGCCGAGAGACCCTCCAAGATTTATGTCTTTTTAAGCGACAATAATGCCAGCAAATGCACAGGAAAATCACTCGAATGGACTTAACATGACAATAGAGTGTTGCTTCCTCGATGTCGCCACTTTTTCCACAGGTTAAATGGGCGGTTACTTTCAAACTGACAGTTGCAAGTATTGATATTCTCACCTTCTTTTCTTAACTCCTTGTCGGCGAATGTGATTTACAGCTACTCTACAAGTGATCCAAATAGAATAGGTTAAATTTCGTCGTTGGAAATGCTAACCAGCTCAAGACTTGGAAATTTTTGGTCCCATGCATTGGGGTAATAAATATCTTGGTCGGTGCAACTAGGCCAGCCGGTCCAATGAGTAGCCATTTTCTTCCTAATGACACCAACAGTTCAGAAATCACGGTAACAACTCAAGACAAGACTCATAATCCATCTCATACAACCTATTATTTACTATCACAATTATTAGTTATTACATCAAAAAGATTCACTTGAACACGTTTTATAAAAGGTTAGAGAATAATTTGCGAGTAAGAACTTTGTATCTCTGAATAAGAACAACAATGAAGAAAAAGAAGAAGCTCTCCGGTTACATCTCTCCTTGTTTATGACTGTAAAACACGTAGACATGAGTCATCAAAAAGTAAAAGAGCACAACACATCACTTCATTAATAAATGAAACTTGATATTCAAAATTTAACCAAAGAGCCAAGAAAAAAACTGCAGAATTTGCAAGAGGTGTCTTATAGCATAACACTAGCTAGCCTTGTATTAGCCTTATTTTACATTTGTATGTAAAAAAAAAAGGTAAAAGAGCTAGCAACCCCATTTGATATCATTCTTTAGATACGATTTGCAGCCTAGTCCATCTACAGTTAATTAGGATTTGCCTCATCAATCATGCTTTGTTTCACTTTCTGCCTTCAAGATTAAGTTAATTAATGAAATATAATATAATAAAATGGAACATAATAGAACGGTTTATAATAAAATGAAATATAATATAGTAAAAAATTATTTGAGAATAATGGAATGGTTTATAATGTAAAGTAGTAAAATATTCTTTAGAAGATAGATGAAATAAAATATAGTATATAATAAATGACTATTATATCTCTTATATTAAAATGATTGTTGCAGGAGGTTTAACGCATCATAACAAATAATTTTTTCATATTTTTATTTTAAAATAATGAAAATTTTATTATTAATTATATAAAAATATTATTATTAATTATTTATTAAATTTTATTTATTAAATTTTATTCTATTCTATTCTATATTATTTATATTTAAAAATAATTTATTTATATTTTTATTTGTATAGAAATATATACAAACAATTAAAGAATAATTTTAATATATTGTCTATTTTTAATAATAAAAATCTTATTAATTTTATTATTAATTATATACAATTTATTATTAATAATATAAAAATATTATTATTAACTATTTAATAAAATTTATTATATTATACTTACCAAAAAAATTATTATATTAAATATTATTCTATTCTATTAAATATATTAATTATATTTAACGTAATATTATGACTTGGTCATAGTTGTGATTTCTTAATGACACATTATTTTTTCTTTCATGATCAATTGGTTCTATATTGTTTGCCTTTGCTTAACGTTGGGCGCATGCAATCAAGGTCAAAAATATAATGTACGAGGTTGTTTATTTTTTAATACTAAAGAATGTTGGTGAAATTTGTTGCATATGAAACGTTGGGTGGCATAAACCTTGGTCGATTGCATCTTTGGGTTGTCATGTTATGGTTATTAAATAATGGCTTGTATATTGTATAATCATGAGAATGAGAAAAAGAGAGCTAATTTGAGTCTGAATTACTGAAAACCCAAATTTTACACAAAGGTTTGGTTTCTCTATAGATCTCTTAAAAGTAGTCCTCATGTTAACTAAAGTCGTCCGAAACCTTCGCAGTTTATGACTTGCCTTGTGTTTTGAAATATGAAGATTTTTAGCATATAATGATGCATTTGTAAAAAAAGAGTTCAGCCATGATAGAATCATAGTCGATAAAGGGTAACACCAAACATATGCAACACTAAAACATGCACAACATCATTTATCTGCATTAAAATATTATAAAACATCAATGTCAGCATAAACAAAAATTCAGTTTTATTTAGTTCTATCAATTACAAGGCTTCCAGATAAATTCATCCACAAAATATACAAAAATATTTGACAAAATGTACACATAAAGCAGAAGAAAAAGGACCTAATACCAAGTCATCAACACATGCTACATTGTCTTCTATTCCTAAAAAGACATCATAAACTCCAACATATTATTTTAAATATTGACTGGTGCACTAAGTAATGCCCTGACTTCATCAGGCCTACAAACAAGGAAAAGATAACTTTCATACAAATTTGATCCTTCCAATCCCAACTCTACCAAATGATTATGTAGTTGGGAAGCGGTTTAACCAACAGCGAAGTAGATTTTATAATAGCTTCTGCAACTATCTGAAGGCTATCTTTGGTTACATCTTCACCATCATGTACCCTGTTTTTCCTTTTCTGTGATGTTCTTAGGTTTGCATTTTGTGAATGAGCTAACATTCCCACTGGAGATTTAGTGCGATCGCCATCTATCGTTACATTGTCTTCAAAAATTAAGTCATTGTGAGTCAACATATCATCATTTTCATTTATAGTGTTGGAAAACCCACTACAGTTTATGAATGAGCTAGCATTCTCATCGGAGATTTAGTGCGATCACCATCTATTGTTACATTGTCTTCAAAAATTAAGTCATTGTGAGTCAACATGTCATCATTTTCATCCATAGTGTTGGAAAACTCACTATCAATAGAAATGGTGCGCCTTCTTATCTCCTGTATTATTTCAACATGTTTGCCAGTTGCTCTATCACGTCCGTAAATCTCTACCATCTTCTCGTAGTTATGAAAAGACTTTTGTCTCCACTCAGCAGCTTTTGATTTAGCCTGTTATAAAAATAAGTTAATGAATCAACCAAATCACAACATATATCATATTTTCTTCCAACAAAATAATAAACAAGTTCACTTGAATCAAGGTCTCCCATACTTCTGGCTCTGCAGTTCACATATTAGTTAACGGACTCCAAGCAAATCCACTACTCCATTTGAAAATAAATCAAAACACTTACTCCACTCATTCTTAATAATCTTGTCCTAATTTTTATGTTTTCCTTATCAATTCCTTTATCTGGAAATTTTTCTTTTAGTTCAGCTTCATTGTATCAAGTACATGCATTGTGAAAGTCCCACCAACACAATTCCCTTGTCGATGCTAGTGTAAGTATGCGTCAACCAAAGCATCATCCATAGCTTGATTCCAAAAGTACAGCTCTTTTTGGGGTGACATTTTGTATGTTACAATTTAACTACAAAATCTAAAATTTATATCAAAAGCATACACAATATTGTAGCTTCAAATATTTCCAAATAATATAAAAGGCAAGAATAATGAATAAGCATTACAAAGACACAATTGCTTATGAAAATATTAATAGCACTAATAAATAGTGTCATATTTAGATACAAGTAGCCAATACAATTTTTTAAAGCAATATAAAATCCTGGAAAACATAAATTTATTGTGATGTGACAATATCTATCCTAAAGTGTAATCAACCCACATATGAACATCCACGTTATGTCTTATAATTTCACCACTATGCGCATCATCTTCATTGTCATTTTCATACCCATCTTGGTTATAAGTTTTTCCCTCTATCGTACTCTTCATTAAGATATGGATCATTCGGATTTGCACCAATTAAGAAATTGTGCAGAATGGCATAAGAAATAATAATTTTTTTTGAGTCTGAATTGCATATGATGGTTCTATGGTGGATGCAATAATTAGGAATCATTTTTTCAACACACCAAATGCCCTTTCAATAACATTACACAACGTTGAATGTCGATGATTGAATAATTCACGAGCATTTCGTGGAGAAGTCCTTGAATATTCTTTCAAATGATATCGTTCCCCTCTATATGGTGTAATAAGTCCACTTCTCAACATGAATCTAGCTTCAATAATATAGTATTTTCCTATTATAAATAAAACTATGTCAAAATGTAATTTATGACATTTATTAGTTAATAAGATTTGAGCCCCATTTTTATCTCGAGGAATTTTAAGTGACAATTGCTTGGTTAGTGCACTTTTCATAATCTGTTAATCGGATAATGTTCCTTCCCACCCAGCCAATACATATGTGAACTTCATATCAAAAGAACAAGCACACAACACCTTTTGTGTTGGATAATCCTTTCTCCTATGAAATTGAGAGCATCTCGAGTAGGTACTTTCACACAAATATGTGTACAATCAATTGCACTAACACAATCCTGACATTACAGTATATTATTCTCAAATATTATGTGAGTTTAATATAATTATACGAAATTAAGAAAAGAAAATCATCTTTAAAAAGGGTAGAATCTACTACTGTTCAATATTTCCGATGGGGTTTATAATCTGTCAGGTTGTCTTAGAAATATATCTTCTAGATGTATAACTACTTTCAAAACTCTATGAAAATGATGACTTACAGTTTCCCCAGAACGACTCCAAAAGAACGCAATATCCCGATTGATAGTGTTATGCCCTAATATGTATAGAAACTTCGCTACTTGCTCTTCAACAGTTACATTTACAGTGGGTTAAAGCACACCTTTTCCAGCTAATAAATCACATAATTCGACAAATAGTTTAGGTTGCATTCTAATTATATTTCTCCCATTGGAATGAAACAAAATTCTTCTCATAATACTCTCCCTTGATTGCGATCTCTCCGATGGTGTAAACATTTGAAATTTGTCTTTCACACATCTCTTACGTATCACCCACCAATAGATCATAAGATAAGCAACATGAACAAGTGCTAATTGATGTATATGAATTAATTTTTGTTTTTGATTATTCATTTGATTACCTTCATCGTTCATGTCTAAAAAATAAAATTATGAGTAGTTTCTAGATTGTGAAAATCAAAATATAACAAATACGACATAGATATGTCCATTTATATATGGTGTTATAAAGGTAACAAGAAGTGAGATAAGGGAAGCTTCATCTAAATCATTCTCTTACTAAAATGTCAAGTAAAATAATAGGAAAACAAAAACAAAGAAGACAACAACGATTGAAAAACACCCTAAATTCAGACAACACAAAATATAAAATGAGTGGATCATTGATTACATTATGTTGAATGCACCTGCACGAGTATACAACAGTATTGACCTATATGTATGTGCATTTTAAATTAAAAAATTGACATTTTTAGCAGCTCAACTCATATGTAAAGTGAGCCAAAACAGATAATGTTCACTTCAGTATAAAGTGAACAGTGGGTAAACCCATATGTAAAGTGAACCAAAACAGATAAACTACAATCTCCTCACCCAAAACAAAACACATCTAATAATAAAACTTTGGTGTCATCATCTAAAACGCATAAACGACTATTTACAAATCAATCACCTAAAAAGCAACTGACATATATTGTTTAAAAAAATCGAGAATGAACATAAATAAGACAAAAAGAAGGTTTTGACAAAGAGGAAGAGACAATGTTGAAGTTGTTTATAGTGAAGAGGGTTAAAATGACTTGCACAACAAAGAAAAAAAAGGATTTTCTGTTACCTGTGATCTGACTGACGAAGATGCTCCTACAGTGTTGGCCAGCGAGTTGCTCTTCCCCTGCTACAATGATTGCTAATGGATGTATTGTGTTGGTTGTTATTAGGATAAGGAGAAATAATTGGTATTACAAAAAATTATTGAGGGTATATTAGGTAATATATATATATTAGTTTACGTTATATCCTAAACCCCTTAACTCAGAGATTTCTTATTTTCACTGTTTAGGATGGAACAGAGCGTAACATGAAACCTTCTGCTTCCATCTCATTTCATTCCATTCCATTATTAAACTTCCATCTTTTTCTATTTCCTTTTATTATGAAATCCTCAATCAAACATGCCCTAAACTACCAAATTTTATCTATTATAGTCCTACTAGTTGCAACCATTATTTAGGCCAGGTCGAGTCCATACATAGATTTGAAATACTCCCAACGGGTAAAATGATAAAATGATAGACATGAGAGGGACATAAAAATAAATTTAAGTAATGCAATGTATATATAAGTTTTGGAATCTTACTATGTTAATTTAAATTTATTCATAATAATATATCACCTAATATTATAAATTAAACTATTATAAATTAATTTAAATTTAATTACAGTCATTAGCAACATTCAATAAAATTCCTACTAAAGTGCAGGGTCTGGCTAAAATTTAAGTATAGTCATTTAATTTGAAAAGGCTTATAAATAAATATATAAATATATTTATTTATTTATTTATTTATATGTTAATTACCACCGTGTTGAAATAAAAGTTGGATTGTTTCTTGTATCTAATTTTAGTTTTTGATTAAACTTTTAAGCATTTAGATTGAAATTATCCTTTAAAATAAATTTGAATAACTAAATCAATTAATTTAAGGTCCACTAGTGCATTATGGTGTGTGGAGCAATTCATACTAAAATAATGCTCGTCCACTACATCATTTTACATGAGAAGTGTTAATATTTCGTATCAAAGAATCGTTAACTCAATTTTAAAAAAAATAAAAGTAGTACTCGTTATTTATTAGAATTCAAGACATATTCAATCATCAATATCATTATTAATATCTAATTAAAGTTTCGCTAACATCTAGGGTTGAAAAAATTCAATAATATTCAATATTATCTCTACTTAATAGAAAGACTAAAAAATATCCAATATGATATATAAGTTTGTATGCATTTCACTTAGAATAAATGTCATGTAATTTCGTAATTATAGAAATGAAGACGTGTTCTTATTATGTGAAACCAAAGGGGGGCATAGAGTAAAGAGAAAAGTGATTGATTTTTTTCGAGAAATTAAAATTTATTAAAAAAATAGATGTCTACATGAGGATCTCACTCACGTGAGCCTTCTTCATGACTCACTTATACAAAACGACACGGTTGCGTTCTTACAACATAGTTACAAAACGACTACGTTTTTACAACATAGTCCTTACAAGGCAAGTTTTGTGAGTAAATGCGACTGTTTTTCTTTTCAATTTGTCGAAAAAAATTGTTCCGTTAGCTTTCCTTGCTAGACAAGATGTTAAATCAAACCGTTAGACAGCAAGCTTTCATAGCTCAGTTGGTTAGAGCACCCGTTTAGTAAGCGGGAGGTCTTGAGTTCGACTCTCAATGAAAGCAGATGAGTTTTGGATTAACCTTTTTTGTTATGGAACTTTTAGTTTTTGGTGCAGTTTATCGAACACGTTCTGAGCAAGAATCTACTTGGAAGATGTATTCTCATAAATCCTAGTTTTGTAAGAATCCGTTATCAAGAAAAGATTGTTCATAATTTTTCCTATCTCATACCTTCACGGAAATGCAAAAGAAGTACCTGTTGCCTACATCTTCTTCTTTATCCGGAATTCAACCTCATAAAACAGAAATGAAAAGAAGTGCCCTTTAGTTCAGGACTTTCAGGAAAGTTGCAGCTTCAACAAATTCCAACCCTTTTCAGATTGAATTTTAAGTTCTAGCTTGCAAGAAAAGTGCCCCATTACAAATTCACAACCTGCCATTAACAGGGTTTCCCTTTCATCCACCTCTCATTATTACATAGGCATTGAAATGGTATGAGCAAATTGATGATCTAAACAAGTAAATTACAGCTACTACGTTTATTCTCTAGTTCCGATTTTAACTAGAGCAACCGTTCATGTCTCGCCACCTGAGGTAGAGGAGCCCGGCTTGATAGTGTGTATAAGCACCTGCTACGACCAAGATGTGGAAAAGCTGGTGACTATTTCCAGCAATATCAAATTTTCCAGGTTTCCATCTCTCAGGAATCCTGGTTGCATAGATCAAAGCTCCAAAACCATATAACATACCCATCACTATCTCATAACCTGTAGTCTGGACCGCTTCAGGTCGGTTCCTGAAAAGTATCAGCTTATGAAGAATAGGTGCTACACCTGACAGGCCCATCCCCAGGAAGAGACTAGCTCGAAAGCTCCTCAACTCTGGCTTCTGGAAAACAGACAAGAGGGAGAAGATAATGGTGACAACACCCAATACCGCAATGAAGCCTAAGTAAAGGTAACAGAAGAAGGGTATGCACATGAACGAGTAATAGACTGGGGGGTAAAAAGATGTGGCAATAAGAGCAGCAATTCCTGCATAATCAACTCGGTGGACAAAGTAGGACAAGCGCTCTGAGTGGCAAGAAAGAAGATGGCATATGCTGCTTGCTAATAAGCAGAACATTGCACCTCCCATGAAGAAAAAGAATGGCCATCTTGTTATGGGTTCTAATATAAGGGGAGCGATCATTCTCAGGATGTCTTCGTTTACACCTCCCTGCATTGTTTAATTGTGGCATTAGACACAGAACAGATGCAAGAATAGTTCAAGTAAATAAGTCATCTTAAGAGTGACATTTATAGTTCTGTTTGAGTTGAAGGGAAACAAAACAAGAGTTGTGGTCTAAGTAATACGAATGAATATTGTGAACAATGTAGTTACGACAGAATCAAACTTTCGATTGATCCAAGAAATTCGGATCCTATGGAAGAAAACACAGTATTCTTATCGAATTGGAAACATTTCCATGATAAGGCACTCCTGTGCTCTGTTGGTTTTGGAATTAAGATACCTATCTTAGTAAGATTCTTTTGTTAGAATAATGAAATGTTACCAACAAACCATAATGTCTTGCAGTGAGATATAGGGCATTACCAGAATGCTATCACTTGACTGATGCATCTTGGTCAAGCGATCAGGCAAGCATTTATGAAGAAGGTCCAAAATGTTCCAATTGGAAACTGAGGCTAAGAAATCCACCGAGTGTAGAGATTTGAACTTTTGAAGATCAGTTATATTTGGTAATGATGGGAGGCAACTCGAGAGATATAATTGAATCTTGTGGAAGTCAGCTCTTCGAAACATATCAGGAAACTTTTGCAAGGAATTAAGATCTACAACCGCAGGAACTCTAGTTGCCGTGTATATGGTCAGAAAGAGGAAAAGGAAGAATCCAATCAAACGCCTGGAACAAAAGTCAAAAATTTCCAGAATTAGTTCTCAATTCTTTCCCTGTAAACACAATTTTGCAATCAGATAGTGTGTTAAAATAGTTCTGATATAGAAACCTTACGTCCAGACATTAAGAGTTTCGTTGTGAATTCTGAAGATGCTTAGGAATAGTTGTGTCAAAGGCCATTCTGCTCTGTAGTAACCATGGATGTACTCATTGTCCTTCAAATATCCTGGCAAGTTGCGGTACTCTACTAGCTGACACTTCACTTTCTTCCACTTTCTTTTTCCATTTCCTTTCTTTGAACTAATCTCCTCGTCTCCATAGTCATAAAGACTATCAAACTTTTCGGACATAAGAATTATATCATCATCTTCAAACTCCAAAAGTTTATCAAAGCTTTCAAACGGAGAAACCTCACAACTCTTCATCCTCTTTTTTTATGTGTGCTTCCAGAGAATAAAGTTTCAGCAAGAAATACTATACCTAAGTAGATAGAGTAAAACTTACATGAACTTTTTTCTTATATCAGAATGAATAGAATGAGATCAAAAAGCATTTGTTGTCAGGAAGGAACACTATTCACTGTTTTGGACACATTGCTGACGAACCTCCAAAACTTAATGTTTCTGTCAATGAAACGCATGAAATACTTTTTAACAAATACCATGCAATCACCATAATCAAATCATCACATCTTGATACGGTAAACTATTGAACGCTTAATTAGAAGCTTTGCGTTGCGTTTAGAACGTGAAATTTCATTTTGATTTCCCATTCGATAAGGCTTGGTTAATTTAAATATAAAAGGCAATGTCTCTGGAATATAATTAGAGATTCAATACTAAACATGAAAAGGAATGTACCTGAAATTTGCAGAATCACGTTTAGATCCTACACAAGGACAGTTTTTACTTCTCCCTTAAGGATGATCTTCGAGAATGCTTGTCAATGTCTTTGGTGTAATTTCTTTGTTGGAACAATATGATTCTCTACTTCCAGGCGAAGAAGACGAGGAAATCACAAAAAAGAGTGATTTTTTGTTCCCAAAATCCTGAAAATGGAAGGAGGAGATTTTTTGTTGTGATTTTTGGTTGCTGTAACGGTGGTACGTTCGTTGTAATGAACCAGAGCCAAAAGAAGACAGATGATTAAGGCTTCCATAATTGGAAATGGACAAATGGGACAATTTCTCGGAAACGCTTCCAATGTTCAGCAGATTCTTCCATAGACTCCTATATCATCAGAAAAAAGAGAAGCTTTTTGGGAACTTAATGAACATTGGAGACTAGTGTTCTACTCCCTGTCATTAAACTCTACATGTTCGGCCATTATCAGACAAATACTTCCTTTGTAAATGTCAGTGACCGAAGATCTTTTCAATGTCTCCCTTGTCTTACATTGACCACCTAAGCTAACACAAGGTAACATTCAAAAATAGGATAGAAACAATGAAGGAAATGTTATAAAAATGCGATCCAAATAACAAAAGTTTCCGCAAAGGTACTACTTAATTAAACTACTAAAAACTTAGATAC
>JAOSBN010000002.1:3451428-3471784 GCA_027563595.1 Erythroxylum suave | reverse complement strand
TTCAAAGAGTGATGAGACCAGTACACTAGAAGCCAAAGCTCCACCAGAACCTGAGTTTCTGATGTTAGCAAGAGAAGAGAGGAAAGATGATAGGTGGATTATCAATTCAAGCAATAATATTCATGCAACTCCAAGGAAGGAATACATGACTGCATTTCAACCTTTGAATGGAGGTCAAGTACGACAAGGAGATGACAACACGTTGAACATTGAAGGATGTGGAGACCAGCACATGAGGATGTTCGACGACAAACTTAGAATTATTAGAAATGTCTACTGGGTACCAAAACTCATAAGGAACCTGTTCTCAGAAGGATTGTTTGATGACTTGGGATGCAAGATCAGATCTGAGGAAGGAACCAAAGACATTGTGAAGGATGGCAGGGTAGTGATGAGGTCAGTAAAAGAGTCTGGGCTATATTTTGTGATTGGAAAACCTGAGATTAACTTGAATGAATCAAACCATGACACTGATATTGTAGAAACAGAAAAATGGCACAAAAGGATGGGTCACATTGGGTTAAAAGGTATCCAACAGTTGGTGAAGCAAGGCTACCTTGAAGATTTCAC
The DNA here is from genome assembly GCA_027563595.1 of Erythroxylum suave. Lineage (NCBI taxonomy): Eukaryota > Viridiplantae > Streptophyta > Magnoliopsida > Malpighiales > Erythroxylaceae > Erythroxylum > Erythroxylum suave. Next base: position 3,471,214 of record JAOSBN010000002.1, on the reverse strand, counting down.
ACCCAAATCACTCGAGGATTGTGAAACCTGCCTTCAAGGAAAGCAGCAGAGAGACAAGTTTGGAACTTCTTCATTTAAAGCAAGCCTCCAATTGGAATATGTTCATGCTGACATGTGGGGACCTGCGTCAACAAAGTCATATGGAGAAAACAAGTATTTTCTGTTGATACTCGATGATTACTCACACAAAATATGGATCCACTTGATGAAGAGCAAAGAAGGAGTACTTGAAGTCTTCGAAACATGGATGAAGCTAGTTGAGAATCAGACAAGTTTGAGATTAAAGAATCTTCACACTAACAACAGCATGGAGTTCTGCAATTTAAAGTTCAAAAATTTATGCGAGAAGAATAGGATACAATGTCACAGAACAGTACCCTATACTCCTCAACAGAATGGGAGAGCAGAAAGAATGAATAGAACAATCTTGGAGAAAGTAAGATGTTTGTTAATCTCAGCTGGATTGAACATAAAGTTTTGGGGAGATGCGGCTGTTACTGTAGTGCATTTGATCAACAGATCACCGTGCTCATCAAGGGATTTTAAACTGCCTGAAGAAATTTGGAGCAAAAGTAAGGTAAACTTATCATATCTCAGGCCATTTGGGTGCAGTGTGTATGTGCATAGGAGTGAAGGCAAGTTGCTGCCAAGGTCTGAGAGGGGAATCTTGCTGGGATATCCTGAAGGAGTGAAGGGATATAAAATATCCATTTTCAATGGAGGAAGATTAAAGATCGTGATCAGTAGGGATGTCAAATTTGTTGAAACTAACTTCCCCATGACCAGAAACAAAAACGAAGAGGGTGAGAAGGATGACCCAAAGTCAATAAGAGTTGATTTTGTTATTCCACCACATGCTGAACCAGTGACAACCCAATCACATCACAGCCAAGGAGCAAGCCCATTTCGTGACTCCACAGTGAAAGAGGAGAAAGTTCGCAATCCTCTCAATGCCAACAGGAGCAAGGTGAAAGTGAAGAGAGTCATGAGGTGCAGGATCCATTGAGGGATTACCAGCTTGCTCGAGACAGAGAACCAAGAACTATAATCCCAAATAGAAGGTACATGTCTTCCAACATACTTGAATTAATGTGCTTAGTGGCTGAAAGAATTGGTTTTGAGGTACCCAATACATATGAGGAAGCTCTAAGCAGTAAGTATAGAGATGAATGGATGAAAGCTATGAACCAAGAGTTTGGGTCACTAACTAGAAATGAAACTTGGGTGTTAATAGATAAACCAGAAAAAGTTAGATTAGTTGATTGCAGATGGTTGTTCAAGGTAAAAGAGGGTCTAAATGATGGAGATGCTCCAATCTTCAAAGCAAGATTGGTAGCTAGAGGATTCACGCAAAAACAAGGTGTAGATTACAAGGAGGTGTTTGCACCAGTTGCCAAATATAAAACCATTCGAATAGTTTTGGTAATAGTTGTTGTGTATGATTGGAATGTGGAACAATTGGATATCAAGACGGCATTCCTCTATGGTAACTTGGAGGAGAACATCTACATGAGACAGCCTGAGGGATTCATTGATCCACAAAGAAGAAATTCAATTTGTTTGTTGAAGAAGTCATTATATGGGTTGAAACAATCACCAAGGTAGTGGAACAAGAGATTCAATCAAAGCACGCTGGGTTATGGATTTGAAAGGAGTAAATTTGATTACTGTCTTTACATGAAAGATAAAGAGAGCACTAGTCCTATTTGGTTGCTAGTGTATGTAGACGACATGCTAATAGCATGTAAAGACAAGAATAAAATTAGCAGCTTGAAGATGAAGCTCAAGAAAGAGTTTGACATGAAGGAACTTGGTGAAGTAAAGAGGATTCTTGGAATGCAAGTGGAGAGGAACCGAAAAGCACGAGAACTGTGGCTGCATCAATCAAATTATTTAACAAAGTTGGTTAAACAATTTGACGTGGAGAATGCAAAGCCACTAGCGTTACCCTTGGGAAGTCACCTTAAGTTGACAAAGTCAGCTTGTCCTAGTTCAGAAGAGGAGAAAGCTGAGTCAAGGTCACTTCCCTATGATATGGGCATGGGCTCTATCATGTATGCCATGGTCTGCACAAGACCATATCTAAGTTATGCAGTGAGTAGATTGAGCAAATTTATGAGCAACTTTGGATTGGAACATTGGAGAGGGTTCAAACACTGTATGAAGTATGTATTGGGAACCAGGGATTATGGACTTCATTTTCAGAGATTCAACATGGAGCTTGAGCTGAAAGGATATACAGATTCAGATTTTGCAAGAGAAAGTGACTCAAGAAAGTCCCTATCTGCCTTCTATTTTACTTTAGGAGAAAATTGTATTAGCTGAAAAGTTCAACAGCAGCCCATTGTAGCCCTCTCAAGTACAGAAGCAGAATATATAGCAATGGCAGAGGTCACCAAGGAAGCAATGTGGCTAAGTGGACTGTTGAAAGAACTAAACATGAAGGTTGAATCTGTTCCCATTTTATGCGACAATCAAAGTGCCATCTTCTTGGGGAAGGATCCAATTAACCACAACGTAACAAAGCACATAGATGTGAGATACCAGTTTATTAGAGAAAACATTGATGCTGGGTTAATTCGGTTAGAGAAAGTTAGCACTGAGAAGAACCTAGCAGATTTTGGCACTAAGGTAGTGTCAACGCAGAAGTTTGCTTACTGTAGGGATAACCTACATGTAAGCAAAGTTCAACTCTAAGATGAACTTGAGAAGCAAACAGCGAGAGAGCAAGATGATATGAAGTGATCATTGAGGATTTCGAAATCAAGAGGGTGATTGTGAAGAAGTGATTTCGAAATAGAGAAGCAAGGAAGCTTGTGTTTGAGGGAAGTTGTGAATTAAGTGTAATCAGGTGTATAATCAAGTTACTGATTAAATGATTATTGTTGGATCAAGAAAATGCTAAAAGTGATGCAAATCAAGGCTTATAGGGACAAGGGAGATTTGTCGCAAAAGGAAGAGGTAAGGTGCAGACAGTATGGGCTGCAGGGCGCAGAAGTGCGCAGAAGCTGGTACTGGTTGCGGCTAGTGTAGGTAGCAGAAGTCAGGTGCAACCAGGAGCAGAAGGAAGCAGCGTTTTTTCTACCAATCAACTCACATCCAAAACAAGCATATAAACACAGCATCAAACACATTATATATAGAGACATCTTTGAGAGTTGTGACATACACAGAAACACTAAAATACCAACCCCAAGTCGTGATTCTTGAGAGGTGAGGGTGTGAGAATAGAGTGTGAGTGTAAGAGAGTGAAAAGAGAGCTTACTGTTGCTATTTTCATTCTCATTGTAGCTCTATTTATTCCTTATTTTAATAAAGTCTTCTTGCTATCGTTGTTTGGAGGATGTAGAACCAAGAAAAGCTTGGTTCGAACCTCGTTAAATCATCGTTGTTTTTTCTTTCTTCTTGCACCGAAAGTTCAGTTATTATCATAAAAGCTTGAAACTTTAACGCTGTTTTGATCATTATCAAACTCTACAATCTACAGTTGTGTTCCAGGTATCTATTAATCGACCAATAGTTCTAAGCATATTTACTAATCTTCTAAATGTGAATCTATCCATACGCAACTCCGAACGACATGTTGAATCACTAGCATATATCAATTTATGAAGATATCGGGATTGATCATATTCATCAACAAAGTATGGAGCTTTCAAACAATATTTTCCATAATGCAATACTAGGACCGAAAGAATATGTAATATGACTCTTAACATGTCTAATCGTTTCTTTTGCATATCCATTAATAAATAAAATAATTTCTTCTTTGTAGCCAAATCTATTCCAGCTATTCTTTATCACCTATCAATTAATCAACAAATTTGAAAATAAAAAATTAAACTTTATTCAATAGATATAAGAAATTAATAATTTTAAAATATCAAAAATTACTACTACATAGGTACAACACATGAATGTAACTTAAATATGATTACTTATGTCAGGGCATTCGACATACCTTAATTTATTCCAATTAAAAACACCATAATCAAGGTATTCGACATAACTTAAATTAAAAATGCCATAATTTATTCCAAAGAACATCACCTATGACGGTGTCAAAGAAAAAGAAAATCATCACCATTAGAAAAAGAAGAGACTGTCGTGGGACCCGCCAGAAAAGCCTTACCATACAACCAATGAATAAACAAATACTAAAGGAGGAGAACTGAACGATGGTGTCAAAGAAAAAGAAGATCATCACTAAGAGAAAAAGAAGAGACTGTCGTGGGACCTAGCAGAAAAGCTTTTCCATACAACCTATGAATAAAAAAATACTAGAGGAGGAGAACTATATTGAAGGGATTTTGAATGACCGACCCATAAACAAACAAACAACCAAACAAAACCCCCTCACCCTCACGTGCTATAATAACAATTTTTCCAGTAACCAACATGAAAATCGGACATTGAGAGAGGGAAGTTGAAGAGAAGTAGACATTAATCCAGTACCTGTTGATCTCTGCAAATGTTGGTGGAGTTGAGAGAGAGAAGTTGAACAGGAGGTAGACGGGTGTTGAGAGAAAGAAGTTGGATAGGACGAAGACGGGATTTGAGAGAGAGAAGTTGAAGAGAGGTAAGTTGTATAAAAAAGAGTTTCGAAGATTTGAGGGGGAGGGGTTTTTTTTACTAGCATATTCTTTAAATTAAATTCCTGAGGAAAGTAAATTAAATACCAAGGGGGTAATGAGATTTAGAATCCAAGTAAAGTGCTATAATTTTTCCTAAATTGGGAAAGTTTTTACTTTCCTAACTATTCAAAAAAATAAACCAAACTTGATAACATGGATTTTAGGAAAAATATTACTTTCCCAAGCTAGATTTCATGTCAACCAAACAAGGCCTAAATAATAAATATTCATGGAGAAAACGTTGTCGTAAGGGCATTGACATTGTATTCAATAAAGCTTAAAATATCTAAATTTTAAGCTTTATTGAATAAAATTAAAGAGAAGTTCAGTTCTACCTATCAATCGAGATATATGCTAAAATATTTATTAACTACGATGTATTTTATTAATTTAATAATATTTGATCATTGTAATTAATTAGAATTTCAATCTTTAACTTTTCATTTAAACTCTATCTTTTAATAAAAAGTTTCGATGGTCCCCTGTGGAATTGATGATTTTTGGAGAGTAGAAATTTTAAAATTTTAAATGAGTAAGACAAAATCTTATCTCGGATGAAGTAAGTAATAGTAGACCCCACAAGTAATTAGATTAGAATGGATCGACATTTATCTAAAAATATATACTAAAATTTTGTAAAAAAGATAATTATTGCTGCAGTTTCGTAATATTTGATTTTTTTATAAGAAATTATGCATTTATTCGCATATCATATCTTTATCTGCCATATATAATAACCCACCTCTCCTTTAGCACTTCTAATTATTTTGGATATGATAATTGCTTTGTTGAAGAATAAATTTGAACAATTAACGACATTTGAAAATATTTTTGTTCTTATTTGATTCAAAAAAATTGAGGTTGTTGGATGATAACAAACTAAAAGAAGTTTGCTCTAATTTTACAACTACTTTTTTTTTCATGATAATGTATTAGGTGTGGATTTAGAATATCTTTTTTAAAAAATTAAAAGTGTTACAAATAGCTTTGTCAAATAAGTTAATGTCATTTGTTGAATTCTTGAATTTATTAAAGTTGCAAATTGTTGTCCAAATGTTTTAATTACTTATCAAATTATATTGAATGTACCTTTTGTTGTAGCATCAGTCGAGGGAAATTTTTTGAAGTTAAACTTCTTGAAAACTTATTTAAAGTCATCAATGTCACACGAAAGGAGAATGATATGTTGGACAATATTAATTTCGATATTATTACTACTGATTTTATATCAAAAAATATGCAGATAAATTGTTTTTATGATCATCTATATACTTGTTAATGTAATTCTCTTAGTTTTTTACAAATTGATATTGCTATTGGTTGCTGCTATTGTTATTTTGATATTACTACTACTATTTTTAATGATTTTATTGTTATTAACATTTGTAAGATGGTTGTTAGCGTTATTATGATCATTTAATATTTCATTAATTATATTAACTTGTAACTTGAGTCGTTTATATATAAATATTAAATTTTAATAATAAAGATATGTATTTAAAGTTTATATATTTATATATTATCAATTCATTAAACTTTAATTTTTTACTTTGTCTGGCGCCATGAAAGATTATGAATGACATTAATGGTGGTGATGGAGGACTCGAATTCCATAGGTCAACTATTGAGAATGATACTTTGTCTCGCGCTATAAAAGGTTATGAATGACCTTAATGGTGGTGAGTGATGGAGGAATCGAATTCCATAGGTCAACTATTGAGAATGAAGAGCATGAGAATGATTGCGATGTAGAAATTAGAAACTCAGTTATAGAAATTGGTCCTCTTTTAAGACTACACAGTTTCCGATAAGATCATATTATTGAGAGGTTAGTTGTAGCAAGAAATGTTGTTCAAAAGTTACCCAAAGAGCAAGCGCAGTGGGACATCCGAAGGTAAGTCTTACAATTCAGCCTACGAGGGATGCAGTAGAAACCAAAGTTGTAGTGAGAAAATATGCAATATGGGTATATGGAAGAATTGGAGAATTGATCTATGACATGTTTGATTGTAATATGGTTAAACTGAACTTAGACTATGATGTGGCAAAGAGAAAACGGCACCGAAATGGAGCTAAACGGCGGACAGAAGTGGCACGCAACACGATGTTCAGCCCCCACTTTTCATCTGGCTTTATAAGGGATTCAGTTTAAGCTCCCAAGGGCCCAACCCTTTAGCTAGCCAATCAGATACAAACTCATCCCCATCCCCTATTCAATTGCATGCAAAACAGGAACGTGTGCGAGAGCCAAGTGTTGAAAAGCAAGTCCAAAAATAACCGCCCCAGGAATAGTGAGGGCATTTCGTTTCGGCAAAACATTACATAAACGACCAAACCAATCGTGATAGGTGTAGCCACGCATGTCACTCAACTCCACACGCGTTGTGATGGGAGCCGAGCCCATTTCTAATTGGTGTAAGATGCGAAAATACCCTCTAGACTCCACAGTCCAGACACACACACACTCCCAGTCTCCCCGAGATCATAAATGAATACGAACCAGTCTCAGTTTGTGTAAAACCACTGTGTATCTTATTGGATAGGTGTAAGCTTGCATGGACCCACTTCACGCCCAAATCCCACATGTCACTTTCCCTAATCTTCTCAAACACGTACCGTCGTACAGTTTCCAAGTGTCAATGTCTCGTGCATCTTCGCTTCATGTTGCCTTACGCTGATTGGTTGACCTCCTCTCTTAAAGAAAATTTCCTCAACCGCATTCTTCTCATATGAACATGGGGTCTCTCTTCTAAGTTTGCCTACCTCTTCCATCTTCCGCTATTATTAATGTCCAGAGCCATTTTCTAAGCTCTCCTGCAAGAGATTCTGGGGCTTTTTTTTCCCTCTTGCTGGCCCCTTCTGTGCTTGGGTGAAGAGTAATCCAAGTGACGGGTCATCTGAGCACGAAACAAAAAACAAGCAACATGATTAAGACCCTGAGTCCTTGCTCTAACACAGCTAAAACAGCTGAAATTATGTCTAGGTATAGGCCTATAGCACCAAAGCCTGAGGTCTCTGAGAGTTCTGGTGTTGAGAGTTCATTCATGTCTCAGAAGATCAAGCAGTCTCCTTACCTGAGGAACATTTGGCCAGAGATGCAGGCCAGACCCACTAGAACCAGAAAGAGAGGTAGAGCTGCCATTTCTCCAACTGTCCTCAAGAGAGCAAGGACACAGATGCATGGCCTTCCTAACCCCACTCACGCAATATCTTCTGCTTCTTATCTGTTGGCGCAAGGTTTCACTCCAGCCGGAACTCCTCACCTTTCTCTTGCAAGCCTGGTTGCTGTCAACAACAACATGGAAAATCAGCTCGCAGTACCTTCAGATCTGGTGACACTTCCTCTTATGCCATGTACTCCATCAATCGCAGCTGTTGCTCAGAAAACAGTAACTGAACAGAGTTGCATGGACACAGGTAAGGAGAAGTTGATTGATTTGAACAAAACTGCTGAAATACCAGAGGAAAAGGACCTGTTGCAGCAATTGAAGCAGGAATGTCCCACCAGCAACGTAATAGCACCTCAACCAGTTCGACCTGTAGGCTCAAGCATATTCATCGGTTGCATCAACGAAGACCCAAACTTGACCCCACCAGTGCAAGTTTCTAAGAAGGCAGAGGAAGTTGAGGAAGAAGTAGAGTCTGAGACATTCCCTGCTGTGATATCTGATTCTAACAACAAAGTGAGGCTGGTAAATTCTGCTTATAAGGAAATGGTAGGCCAGCCGGAGTGTTCGTGGCTTGATTCTATGGTCTCCAACGATGGGAGGTTGAGTGGTGCATGCAAAAGGATCTGTGGAGAGGTGATACTTCATCTTTTTGAGTCAAGGGTCCCAACTTCATCAAATGGCTTTTCATGCTGGGTGCGGATAGAGTGGGGAAATGAGGGAAAGAAGAATTCGACCAACGCTTTATGTGATGTGATTAGGTTGTCGTGCGAATCCAAAGACTACCTGTTCACTTGGAGGTTCCATACCCATAACAGAGAGGGGTCTCAATCAAGCACCAACTTTTGAATAGTTAATAATTTTATGTAAACAATAGTTTGCTTGATAATGCAAATAGATGTACCATGTATAGACATGGCAGCTAATCTACCATGTACATCTCAAAGTATATATATAGTTCGGTCAGCTTTCAATTTATGGTTTAACCTTTTGGGAAGCACCTGGGCTTCCTTCTCTCTTATTCACTCTTCTTCCAAGGCTCATTCAAATGGGTGGGCATCATGCTGGAGGCTTTATTTGACTGAGAAATAAATATAGAAACAGAAAGAACACACACAAAATAATTACATTCCATAACATTTCCAGCTAAATGCCACTCAACTAAGAAATTGTCCATAAAGCATTGAATTCTCAACGTTTTGCTTGTTTTGAATAGCAGAAGATTACTTATTCCCGGTCGGTGCCGGGCCCTTCCATTTGAAATTGTCAGCATATGACTTGGGCTGAAGAAAGTGAAGTATTAATTTGTTATTCACGGGAAATATGTCATTAATAACAAAATCTGCAGAAACTAAGCTGAATATTTGAAGTAAATATGCCCGTAGGAATGCTTAATACCTTCAAAAGAGGAGTGTGACGTTTCTTGACCTGGATCGGAGTTGAAATATCATCAGCTCATGATCCAAATGGGAATTATCAGACCTTTGAACCTATTTATTCTAATTAATCACCATGACAAAATAATTTCCAAAGGTGAACTGATTCAGAGAATGAGAATGAGAAAAAGGACCAACTCTGAGGTCCAGATCTAATGTATTTTTCAAGAAGAAGAAAAAAGTTTGATTAAAAATAAACAAAAGTCCAAACTAGAGTTCATTTGTTCCATGTGACAAATTTGGTGCCATCATATTTAAAGCAGAAGAGAAAAGTTTGATTCAACAAAAATAAGAATCCAAATTAGAGTTCGTTTGTTTCATGTGACAAATACAGTGCCATCATATTTAAAGAACACCTGACTCTAGAGCATGATATCCTCCGTAGCTTTCACTGACTGTTAAACTACGACCAAAGGCGAACCTTTATAAACTTTGTAAGAATCGCAATCACGAAGGAAAATGCATCGTTCATACAAGGATAAGGTACTGCGTCTCAAAAAATATTTGAATTGCTGAATCGCACGCTAAGCAGGAAGATATGCCTTACCACATATTCCCAACCATGTTTTTCAGCGAACGCCTTCGCAGCTTCTTCACTATCAAAGTCAAGTCCTGCATCCCCAACATTGGCGTAAGGGTCTCCAGTGGACGTCCAACCCATCAACGGATTTTCCCACCTGCGTAAAATATGAACCACCGTCGTTATTGATATCATCAACATGAAGTTGTCCACACAACAGAAACTTACATCCGTAATTTCAATGAGTTAGGTAAGTAATTTTTTTTATATTTTCACAACAATTTATGATCATCAAAATGCCAATTTTAAAAATCATCCCATGAAGCAGCAGTATGAAAGTAAGAACAGGACGCTGGACTCTGTGCAATTTATATCGGCACATGATGGTTGCACGACTGGAGGACGTGGAATGAGAACCTATCAATAGGCGCTTATAAGGGTTTAATGAACGTATAAGTGCCCTTTGTGAAGACATCTCCGCTCGAATGTAGAACTCCAGGTGTCCATGAATAAGGTTTTCCCAGTATAATTTGTTTATGAACTTCAAAACAATATTAGCAACCACGCTGCTGATAACTTCTGAAATGTATTGATAAATCGCCGCTTGTGCTTCATAGATAAGTTGAAGTAAAAGGTGCAATAGACCAAGCATACTTTTGAGTCGACAGAAAATCAATTTTCCATCTCCCAAGTTTCCCTGAGCCCTGTTGAGACGCAGTTCGAGCAGGCGAATAAATTATCACCTATCATAAGAAAATGAATGAAATAAGATAACCAAGGACTTGCCATGAAAGATTACAGAAACAAAATGCCAAAAGACAAACATCTGTCACACTAAGAGAAAATCTACCCAATTTGGACATTGGAACATAAAAGTACCACAATTTGAAACTACAATTTCACTCAAGTCTAGTAAATTGCTACTTCATTCTGCTTTGCCAGTTCAGCGAGAAAGACAGCAAACAGTCATCTATTTATAATAACAACTTTGGAATAACATCACTAGCAACTATTGCAGTAAGCAGTTTGATATATTCCTTTTTACTGGCCTTGAGTACATTCTGAATGCACAGGTCCATAACAAGGGAAGATTCCGACAAACTTGTAGTTCGTAATAAGAGGAAAGAAATTTGAATTTTGGTTTATCAAGAGAAATATTAGACTGTTATGTATGTTCAAAGGTAAAATCATATTTTGAGTCCACAGATGATCATCTGAACATTTTTGGGATCTAGAAGTTATTCTGGAATTGGATTCTGTGTATCTTATTCTGTAATGAAGATCCTTTTTTCATGAAAGTTAACTCCCAAGATAGTAAATGAAGTTTGATTACCCAAACATTAGTAAGATAGCAACTCTAGGTGTTACGAAATCTTATATCTAAAACTTGTTTAAACTTCATTGTTTCTTTATCACATACAGAGTACAGAGACTAAGTAAAAGTTTACGACGTGATCGATGTTTAACTGTAACAATGTCAAAGTTCTACCTTTAAGTTTTATCAAAAATTCCATGTGATTCCCCAGACAAAGAGAAATTAATGTCATTTCATTCTTGGACGAATTCTTCACCAAATCACTGAATGGATAAGAAGATATATAACATGCCAATTTCAGTTTTCGATTAGCAATTTCACCTCTCTTTTTTTTCCTATACTTATCAGCATTTCTAAATCGCTTATAATACAATCTCACAGCTACACAATTTCTCTAATGGATAAGATCACTCATTGAAACGGTAAATAAACTTCGTTCGCAAATGACCTGACAGTTACATTCCTTCACAATTTTCCCTCCTATTCTTACAAGTTCTAAACACAAATTCGAAAAACTCCGTTACCGTAGTTTCAATGTCGCAAGCAAATAAAACAGACACAAAAGGGCAACAAAAAAGTGACCGGACTAGACGTACTCTTCTTTTAAGCTGTTCCTCGGGGATACCGGAGACCATGCCTACCTCGCCTGGTTTGATCTCTACCAGAGCGTCCGTAGAGCACAATCTCCTGGAAGAAGAAACGAGAGCCCACTGGCGAGCTCGAGCAAGGTTCCGAACGCCTCGTTGCAGAGAACTTGCCATGATTCGTCGTTTGAAATTCGATCGGTGCGTTCGACTTAAACAGAGTTGATTGACGTGAAGTGAGAGTTTTCACTAAAATTGTCACTGAGAAGTTGCGAGAAGTTTCGCGCTTTTGCACCCAGTTGATGCCACGTGACAAGGATCGATTGGTTATATATTATGATTCATTGAACATTATTTTGATATATAAGTTTTGAGCAAATATGTGAGGAACGAAACTCATTCATTCCTTCCTTTTTTTGTAAAAATGATATAATTAATTAAATATATTAAATATAATTAATTAGAATAAATTAAAATTAAATTAATATAATTAATTAGAATATATTAAATTTTGATAAAAATTGAACAAATTTTTATTTTTTCCTTTTTTAGCAACACGATGTAATTAATTAAATACTAAATATAATTAATAAGAATAGTTAAAAATAAAATTTTTAATATAATTAATTAAAATATATTAAAATTACGTATACTTAATTAGAATATATTAAAATTTCATATAAAGTTTAACTAATTTTTTATTTTTCCCTTTTGAGTTAACAATATAATTAAGTAAATATTATTAATTAGAATATATTTCAATTTGATATAAAACAAAATTGTAACAATATTTTATTTTATTTCCTTTTTTAGTATGACAATATAATTAATTAAATATACTTAATTTTAATATATTAAATTATAACAAATTTTTCAAAATTTTCAATAAACCAATTATTATCAGTGATAATGGTAATAGTAATAATGCATTCGTCCTAACCAGTCATCATAATTATGATGATTATATTCATTTTCAATTTTCACTATATTTATTATCATTTTTATTATCATTATCCTATTTGAACCAACTGCCTCTAAATCTTTCAAATTTAATATGATAAAGTCAATATTTATTAACTTCAAATTTGATTAAATTAATATTAATAAACTTACTTAAAAATAGACATAAATAAATTGTTGGGAGTTATAAATTCAATAATTGTTATTTTTATCGTAATTAAAAGATTGTTACAATTTAAGGTTTATGCTTTTCTTCCTATTTATTTGAATAGGGAATCAATCCCCAGGTTTATAAACAATATATGGTTTATCAATTTTCTATGTTCAGATTAAATTCAATTTTTGTTTACTGTGCCTTAACGTTGAATTAATGTCATTTGAATAAACTTTCCAATATTATTACTTTGAGTGCAAGCCATTCATCAACCGGTATGGTTGCTCTTTTGTAAGTTAAAAGGTCACAGATTCGAGAGATAAAAATATTCTCTTTATAAAATAAAATAAAGAGTTTATATAATTGAAGACCTTCTTTGATACTGGCAAAAACTCTTACATTATTTATTATTTAAATTTTAAATTTTAAATAATATGAAATTTTTTTATTATTTTTACTTTTTATAATACTTTTGTTAATATATTTAGTGTCCAGACACATTTGATTAATAAGATTACAAATAGACTAACAAAAAATTATTAACATGATTGGAATTTATGATTCATTTAAAATATAAACTGAATCATTTTACTTTTTATTTAACACAAAATTATTTTCTTTCATACATGAGGTAAATTAATTATATCAATAATTTTTATTACTTTATGTTTTTTTTTACAAGTATTAGTTTATGTTCGTGATAGATACTCTTTTAAAGAAAGTTTTAAAAATTATAAAAAATAAATCATTTTAAAGTTTAGAGTAATAAAATTAAATCACAAAAGTTATTTGCCTTTAATTTTATATTTTTCTTATTTTTGAAAAATTGAACAACAACAAACAATATATTGATTTAACAACAATATTTATGTTCCCTCGTAATTATGATTGTCCGTATAATAACAGAAAGTTCGTTAAATATTTTAACTTGGATAATCACTCCTAAAGTTTTTTTATCAATTCAGTACTTTAAGCTTTTAAAAATTTCAATTGTGAAACTAATTTTAAAAAACTTTTTTTGCAACGGAAAAATATGTAGTTACTACCTTTTGAATGTGCACTAGGTTAATTACGGATTGATGCAATAATTTGCAAATCATGCTAATCAGATACTCCGCACTAGGTTAATTCTGTACAACAAACTTAATTAAAAGAGTGTAAGTAAGAAGATTTTAATACAGAACTTTTTGACTTTATGTCCCTCGCTGTATCAACTCAACTAAAACATTAATTTTTGTTAATATAACTAATAAGTAGATATCCGCGTGATATTTAAAAGATATATTACACCATCGAAAATTGAATTGTTGAAATGTTAAAAGGTTGACTGCTTAATTTAAAATTTTGGAAACCGAAAATAAGGAAGCTCATCTTAAAAAACATAGAAAACTTGGGATTTGCCCACTTGGATTAGAAAACAATTTCCAGGACCGGCTAAAGGAAGAAAATACATGCAACTAAAGACAAAACGTGACATTGTCCGCATTGTTCCCTACATTGATATGTTATTTACTATGCTCTTCATTGCTTTTATTTACATATTTTAAATTTATAATCCAATTTTCAATTATTGGGTTTGCCTTTAATTATAACGCAATTGAAATAGACATAAGGATTAAATAAAAATGGGGTATGACAAAATTGATAGTTGGCTTAATTTGGTAAGGAAAAAGACTAGGAATCCTACGAAATAAGAAGAAGCGGTAAGTGGAAGTTTAAGGTAATACTAACACCGTACTAAACTTCAGACTTTCAGTTACGGCAATTATTCGGAGAACAAGAGTTTCTATAACCAAAATAAGAGTAACTGCCTGGTTGGTTACTATCTGGAATATGTAAAAACGGAACGAGACGAAAATATGAAGACAGGATAAAACAAAAATTGGAGACAGTGAACTGTTTGGTTGTGATGGACAAAACAGAAAAAATTGTCTCCGTCTTGAGGACACAAATATGTTTAATTGCAAGGGATAGAACATAAGAACAGTGGCTATGACGAAAATGTCCCTACAGTATAATATGATTGGAAATATGTAATTTATTAATTATTTTATAATTGTATCAATATTTATTTTAAGAGTATTTGTAATATTTTAATAACTATGAAATAATTACAATATAATTAATTAAATTATTATTATTATTTAATTAACTACATTTTATTTAATTAAAATGTTATTAAAAAATTATGTATTCGAATGCCCTTATTTACACTTTATTGATTAAACCTATCATATATAATTTATTTAGTGTAAAATGCCCGATTAGCAAAATACAAGCTATTATATTAATCTTAAAGTTCACCCAATACGCGTAACAATTTGATAAAAAAATACTCAAGAAAATTATAATTACAAAATAAAAAATATATATATTAGTCCAATACATTCCAGGGAGGCATTTGTCTACATTCTCTTAGTTTGACCTCAGGGCACTTGTCAGCTTCTCAGGAGTTTATTCCAGTTGTTACTTGGTTTTTATCGGGACCAAGTCACCTTCGTCGTCCTCTTCCTTGATCACTCCACACTTGATGTTCGATACAGCCCACAGACACCAGTTTTCGGGATTGTTGAATATTATATCTCTCTCTCGATCCCCAAAGCTTCCCTTATTCTCCAATCTCTCTCTCTCTCTCTCTCACTCTGTGTTTCGGCGTATCTGCATGAAGGACAACAGCGGCGATGACGCTCCAAGAAGAGAATTCAACCAAAGCCAAGCTCGAGTTGGCGTGCTCAGACTTGAAAACGCTTCTTCAGATCTCTACAAAGATGGAAGATAGCCTAGGAAAGATGGGAAAGAGATTTGAGTTTATCGATGAAAGTCTATCAACAGCGTCGAGAAGAGTAGCTCCTTTGCATTCTATGGCGATGGTCACTAGAGCTCTGGAAACCAGAATCAATAGAGCAGTATCTCCTGCGCTTATCGTCTTGGACAGTTTTAAGCTCTCCGAGTCTCTACAACACAAGCTCCTTGAAGTTTCCAACAAATTACCTGAACAGGAAAACCCAGAGAAACCGCTCAAAAACTTGCTCAAATATGTCGATTGTGTTGATAAATTAAACGCGGCGATAAACTCGATTAGTCACGATGGCGAGCAAGTGATCCAGAAGTTACAAGAGGTGGTGGAGTTCTTGAGCAGGACTAAAGCTACGGATCATTTTAGAACGCATAGGCTGAGAGAGACTATGCTGACACTCAAAGCTCTCTACGATGCAGAGGTTAGTGCCATGAAATTTGACGGGTTGCTTGACGAGGCATTGCTCAATTTACAAGATGAATACGAGTCCCGATTGCAGCAGATAAGGCACGAAAATGTTGGCGACACACAAAGGGAAGGGATTGATGAAGGTGAAACAACTGTTCTTGAACTGGGTTCGGAGTTGGAGATCGAACTTCTCAGAAGAATTTCCGAAACTCTGGCTTCTAACGATTGCTTGGATATCTGCATCGACATCTTCGTCAAGGTATGTGACAGTCAGATTAGACACTTTTTAAGGTATGCAATGTAAGATCATACTGTTTCTTATATATCTGCTTTAGGTAAAGTAAGATGATAAAATAAGTATACGTGAAGTTGAGTTGCTGTACTCAAAGCCTACTCGGAATCTTCAGGTACATGATGCGAATGAAAGATTTAGAAAGTTTAATGTTTGCTCTGGTTCAAGCAGGTGAGGTACAGAAGAGCTGCAAAAGCTTTGATGCGGCTAAACCCAGATTACCTGAGAACATTTACTCCTGAGGAAATTGACGAAATGGAGTGGGAGACCTTGGAGACAGTAATAAGCCTTTGGATTCAACATTTTGAACTTGCAGTGAAGAAAGTACTTGTGTCCGAAAAGAGACTCTGCAACCAACTTCTTGGAGGAATCATGGGAGGAGCTGTCTGGTTGGAATGCTTTGTAAAAATTGCAGACAAGATCATGGCAGTCTTCTTTCGATTCTGTGAAGGCGTTGCAAGGAGCAACAAAGAGCCTCAGAAGCTTTTCAAGCTCTTGGACCTGTTTGATTCCTTAGAAAAGCTTAAAACAGAGTTCGTAGAGGTTTTCGAAGGTGAAGCTGGGGTTGATATTTGTACAAGGTTCAGAGAACTAGAAAAACTCCTGATACATGCTTCAAGCAAAGTTTTCTGGGAATTTGGTCTCCAGATTGAAGGCAATTCCGATGGTTATCCTCCACCACAAGATGGGTCTGTCCCAAAACTCGTAAGATATGCCATTAACTATCTCAAGTACCTTGCCACTGAAAGTTACAGTGCTCCCATGGCCAAAGTTCTATGGACAGAACAAATATGGAAAGCTGGCGCTCTATCAAAACCCGAATCAGAGGATAATCTGCTCGTAGAAGCTGTAACCAACGTCATGGAAGCTCTTCAAAGGAACATTGAATCGAAAAGATCACGCTACACAGATAAAATTCTGTCACATGTATTTGCCATGAACACATACTGGTACATCTACATGAGAACCAAGAACACCGAACTTGGGAAGCTACTGGGAGAGCAATATACGAAGAAGAAGTACAAGATTGTAGCCGAGGAAGCAGCTTATATGTACCAAAAGCAAGCTTGGGGACCTCTTATAAGATTGTTAGACAAAGAAGAGTTGAAGAAACAGAAGTATAACAACGATGCCATGGTGGCTTTGATAAAAGGTAAGCTTGAAACTTTCCTGAAAAGCTTCGATGACATAACCGAGAGGCATAGGGAGTGCTATGCCATTCCTGATATTGATCTGAGAGATCAAATTAGACAAGCGATCGTTAAACTTGTGGTTACCGCCTACATTGAGTTTTTTGACGCATTCTCAAACGTTTTGCCGGCGAAGTCTTATGTTAGTCCCGAATCAATCCAAGGCCTACTTGTTCAAATCTTTGACGGAGTTGATCGGCTTGAAGAAGCAAAGTTGAAGCAGCGTGATTCGAGGATTCGGGGACGTGGTGGACGACCATCCATGTCTATCGAAAATGTTGTTAAGGAATATCGAAAGTCGCGAGCAAACAATGGCGGTGGGTAGAGGAATCTACTTCTTCTTCCTGTCACATTTGAGTACATTCAATTATTGGCTAGACCGTAAAGCTTGTCGACTTTATGCAAAAGAGACCGGAGTTCGTGTGTTTCTTTTCTTAAGTTCCATGACCAAAGAACACTGTTTTTGCATTGTGAAGTATATAAATAATAAGGACGATTCGTCCATTTCATTCATCTCGTTCATTTAAGTATTGTCACACCCGTGACTATGTTTTTTTTTCTTTCATTACTTCATTTATTGTAAAGAAAGGAGATATGGAAATGACGAGGAGAAGTTAATTGTGGTAGAAATTTGATATGCCCCATTGATGCATTGGTACACGACTTTATACAGGAACGATACAATAAACAAGGAGAGATTATCTCCATAAAACAAGGAAATACAGGGTGATCCACCTAATGTGGGATTCTATCCCTATCTAGACAATTATGTACATAAATGATAAGGATATATTCCTTAATACTCCCCCTCAAGTTGGTAGGTGAAGATCATGAACACCCAACTTGTGTCGCAACGTCAAAAATTGATCTTTACCCAATGCCTTCGTAAAAATGTCCGCAAGTTGGCAACGAGTTGGTACGTAGGAAGGACTTATAATTCCTGCTTGTAATTTCTCCCGCACAATATGACAATCTATCTCTATACGTTTTGTGCGTTCATGAAAGACCGGATTCGCAGCAATTTGTAATGCCGCCTGATTATCACAGAATAATGGTGTTGGCGCATCATACAACACCTTCAAGTCATGCAACAGATACTGTAGCCAAACTAACTCCAAACACGCATTTGCCATTGTGCGATATTCCGCTTCTGCTGAGGATCTCGATACGTTCGTTTGTTTCTTTGATTTCCACGAAATGATAGATGATCCGAGAAATACACAATAACCCGAAACTGACCTTCGAGTAGTCTGACAACCACCCCAGTCGGAATCACAAAATGCCGTCAACCCAAGATTATTTTTTGAAAACAGTAGCAGCCCCTGTCTAGGCGAACCTTTAATGTACCTCAAAATGCGAATTGCCGCATCCCAATGTGGCTGCCTTGGAGCTTGTATAAACTGGCTTAACGTTCGAACGGAGAACACGATGTCACGCCGTGTAACCGTAAGGTATATCAACCTTCCAATGAGATGTCTGTATCTGGATGGATCTTTTAACAGCTCGCCGTCGTCCAAAGTGAGCTTTAAATGTTGCTCCATCGGAAATTTGTCCGGCTTAGCACCCGTTAACCCTGTGTCCTGCAAAATATCAAGAGCGTACTTCCTTTGTGACATGTAAATTCCAGCTTGAGATCGAGAAAATTCAATCCCCAAAAAGTATTTTAAATCCCCGAGATCCTTAATGCGGAAACGCTGAATCAAGCACTCTTTTAGATGTTGCATTTCTTTGATATCGTTCCCGGTCAGGAGGATGTCATCGACATATATCAGAATGGCCGTAAATGAAGACCCATGTTGTTTTGTGAATAATGAGTAGTCTGCTTTAGATTGTTGATACCCGGCTGATTTGATCACGACAGAAAATGTAGAGAACCATGTGCGGCTAGCTTGCTTAAGGCCATATAAGGATTTGTTGAGTCGACATACGACATTCTCCCCCTGTCGACTATGTCTCGGTGGCAAATCCATATAAATGATTTCACGCAAATCGCCATGTAAGAAAGCGTTTTGCACATCTAATTGGTGTATGAACCAATTCCTTGCAGCGGCTATGGTGAGAAGACATCTAAGAGTGGTAAGCTTCGCCGTAGGCGAGAAAGTTTCACGGTAGTCGATGCCCTCAACTTGAGTGTATCCCTTTGCGACGAGGCGTGCTTTATACCTTTCGACACTTCCATCAGACCTGTATTTTATTTTGAATACCCATTTGCAACCAATGGGTTTGTGTCCTACCGGTAATGGTGTAATTGTCCAGGTCTCGTTAAGTTGCAAAGCCTCAAGTTCCTCATCCATGGCCTGTTTCCACTTTGGATCAAGAATAGCTTGGG
>JAOSBN010000002.1:3398448-3442373 GCA_027563595.1 Erythroxylum suave | reverse complement strand
CTAAGTTTTTCTCGGGAAAGCGAACAAGGTAGGATTTCTAATCCGAATATTGTTTTATTCAAGTTTAATAAATTATCAGGATCCGCTCGGAATTCGTAAAAATTTTTGTTTCCGCTGCGCCCGTGATTCGATCACGGTTGGATTCCTACATATTCTCCATCTAAGGCGGGCGTTTCTTGAAGGTTGGGATCTGCCTGAAGCTTCAACGCCCATGTGCATCAGTCTGTGAGCTGTAATAAAACCAGACATCAGACAAAAACCTGGGTTGGCTAGAACTTCCATTGTTTGAGATCCTGTTACCCAGTCAAACTATTAGACCCTACACAAACTTATCATCTAAGGCTTGTGAAAGTTCAAACATTGGTGTGCTATGAGCAATGTCCACATACTCATAATTGCGCTCACGGAGTGCTCGTCATGTGGGGTCTGTGTTTCCTGGAAAAACCTCACCTTCCTCAGGACAGTTGAACCACTTCTTCTAGAGGAATAGGTGTTCTAGAGGAAGAGTAAATGCTTGTCGCTTTCACGTCCCCTGCAAGCCCAGCTCGAAACTGCAATCATTAAACTAAAGAGAATCGATGTACTGAAACTGAAAACCAAAACGATATAGGGACTCAGATTTCTACTCTCATTGATATTTACCATGGGATGATAGTGATTAGATAAATGAAGAAACGCAGCCACTAGTCAGGAAAATAATGCAAATGCAAGCACCTGTCGCTATTTGTTTCCTGGCAATTTGACTATGAGTTGCATCCACTCCACAACAATAATAATAATAACAATAATCTGACAAAAATTTCAATAATATGCAAAATCAGCCTGGTAAGATTTTCCACGCTTTCACACAATGCAAGACGTGTGAAAATGGAAATCTTCTGCTAAACATGTGCTCTGTGCTAAAAATATGGACCGATATTTTTCTTACTGTTTCTAGAAAGGGGGGTTTAGAATTTTCGGTTGGAAAACAATTAGGGATTCAAGAAATTAGAGTTTGATATTTCGGCTCATGGACCCATAAACTAGGGTTAACAAATTGTTTTTTTAGAATAGAGGAACCCGCGGTTGATATATTTTAGATGTTTCGAATTGACGCAATAGCCTACAAGTCACGTCAACTGACTACTCGATATTAGGAAAGTTATGTGCGACAGACTTGATCGAAATAATGTAATTTGGAGAATTTGAATACATGACCTTTTGCTATTGTTCAGTTCTGAAATCAATATATAAATTTAAATTGATCAAGCTTAAATTTTTAAAAATCAAATTTGTATAAAATTTTAAATTCAGAAAATTTAACCCGATTGATCAAACCTAATTAAAAATCAATTAAAATTGAATTCATTTAAACTAAATTCAAGTTTGATTTAAATCTTATAAAAACTGAATTCATAGCTAATTTATAATAATTAATATTATGTATTTTTTAATAATATAAATTATTTGTTAGTGTGTAAAAGTAATTTAAATAAAATTAATATTATAATTTATATAATATGTTCTATTTTAATATAATTTTAAATAATAAGAAACAAAGAATAAAATTAAACTAGTACAAAATAAAAATTAGAGCACATCTTGGATACACTTCAACTGGGAGTGATGGAAGCACTGCCCTCATTTAGTTATTAATTAAACAGTGCAAGGCCTTGATACTTTGGCCATACTCAATTGACTAAACTGGCCGTCGCATGGTATTCATTCTAACTTGATTAATACGACATTGGTATGGAATGTCATCAGAGATGACGCTCACGGACCATCGCTTGAAGATCTTAGCGAGCACACGTAATAATATTCATACTTCTTTGATATCTAGAACCTTGTTTTTACTTGGAGGTTACTCCTACTTAGTTTCTTTGACATTAATATTCTATGATAACTTTCATTGAATTTTTTTTTTTTAAGAACTGAGTAACCCGTAGTTGTTATCTTTTAAATGTGACTGGGTAAATTTTCGAATTGACACAATATCTTACAAATCACACCAACTGAGTCCTCCATGCCTCCTACTTTACCAGCTCGATTATCCTTACGAGACATTTTTTTCATTGAATACTTTTTTCATATTTAACAAAATAATTTACTTTAATATATGATTTATAAATTATTATAAAATTTTGTTTTCTAACATAAGCATCTATAGGATTTTTTTAATGCCTTAGGGGTGGTAGAGTTGGTGGAGTATAGAGGCATGGAGCCAAAAAGTCCTGTAATTGAATCCCCTTGTTTACATACTCTCCATCATCAAGCCTGTCTCATAAGGCTTGCCGAGTGTGAAATACCTAGTTGACATGATTTACAAGTTATTGAGTCAATTCGGAGGTTTGTCCAGTACATATATAAAAAATAGCAGTTGCGAGTTCTTCCGTTAAAAAAAAAAACTATAGTTTTTACAATCTTGTTTATATTTCTATTTTTAATGTTTATTTTCTTGGTCTTGTTAATACAAGTGTTAAGCAATGTTTTAAAAGTTAAAGTCTAAGTTAAACCGGTAAAACAAAAAATTTAAGATTTAAAAAATTCAATTAGTATTAAATCATTATAAAATTAATAACAATTTAAAGTATAATTGAAGAAGAGTGTTCTTATATATCAAAAATTTTAAAGTTTAATTGAAAAATAACATTATTAAATAAAAATTAATTATTAGTTTTGGTTTATAAAAGTCAATTCGTTTACAAAAACTAATTGATTAATTAATACATTTATTATTTTTAACGATAGAAGTTATTAAAATTAATCAAACTAAAAAATTAGCTGGTTTAAGTTTTTTTTTTTTTGGTTCAAGTTTTTAATCTTTAGTCTTAAGTATTACAACACAATTAAAATCATAAACGTCACCGCTTGATCAAATATCTCGTTGCGAGTGGTTAACAATGATTAACACAGTGATTTTAAATGTGAGCACAAGCAGCCTCTCTTCATTTGTTTTTAATTACGAAATGAAGTAATCATCTAAGTAAGTCCAAATCGGTGGTTTTGTCTAAAATGTTAGTATAATACATGTAATTATCACAATTAACATTATATTAAGTGTAGTTATCCGTTGTGCTTTGTCAAGTTCTTGGTGTCTATAAGCAAACAAAGACTTTCTTTCTTTCATGGTGAAAATTTGAACATTTGCTGACATTTAAGTTGAAGAAGACAACGAAAGCTTATCAACTCTTATTAGTATATTTCATTACAACTATTTATTCATCATTACGATAAGTAGACATAATAATATGACAATAATTTCAATTAAGCTTGAACCAAGTTTAATTAAATTATAATTAAAATAATATCATTTTTCTTAAATCATTTCAAATTGAAATTGAATTTAATTAGTTTAAATTTAACCGAACAAAATGAATGAATCTCATGCGCCCAAGGATGGTCGAGTTAGTGGAGATGGGGGCATGGGGCCAAAAGGTTATGTGTTCGAATTTTCCTATCTAAACTCCCTTGATCTAGTTTAATGAGTTTCATGCCCCCTATAAGTGGTTGAGTTCGTGGAATGAGAGACATGGTGTCAAAAGGTCTTGCGTTCAAATTCTCTTGTCTACATTCTCTTGATCGAGTCTATCGTACAGAATTTACCTAATATGGAGTACCCAGTTGACGTGATTTGCAGGTTATTGCATCAATCCGCAGATTTACTTAGTGCGCATATAAAGGATAGCGACTGTAAATTCTTCCGTTCAAAAAAAAAAGAGTTTCACATTTAACTAATAATTAAAAATTCTAACCAAATTAGTTAACTTAACTGTAAAAATTTTAAATCAATATTTTTTAGTTCAATTTTTAACGTCTGATTTAATTTACTTTAATAATTTTTATTGTTTTAAGCGATCAATTTATTATTTACTTGGTCAATTTTTATAAATTAATAGACCCTTATAAACCTAAATCAATTAACTTTCATTTAACAGCCTCTTTTTAAATTAAACAATAATATCTTTTAATCGTAAGTTAATCTTTAATTAAATTTATGATAATCTATCTCCGGTTTAATTTTAAGTTAAATTATTAAAAAATTGCTTTCTTCGTCTGCCAACTAATCCTTGTAGGTCAACTAAACCCTGTCCTTTGTGTGGCTTCCACACAAAAGGATATAGAGATAAGGATTAATTATATCCACCATTTAGAAGAAGCTTCTGTTACTATAATTTCAAAAATCGAGCCCTTTCCGTTGAATTGTCATTTAAATTGGTTCAATTCAAGCTAATTTTCTCAATGGATAATTTAAAATAAGTCTCTTAATTACTTTGCTAAAAAATAAACATGTATTTTGTTATTATTATTTTAATTGAAATTTAATAAAAAGAAAATTTTCTAGAAAATAAAAATTAAATTCGATAATTTATAATTTATGATTTTTTAAAAAGATTTCTCTCAAGAGAATGTCTTTTAATATATATATACAATATCATTAAATGTTCAAATTATTTAATTTAAGTTAAATACAAATATTCACTGTTAAATTAGCAATTAAGATAAAATAGTAATAAGGGATTTTTCGAAAAAAGATTACTACGGCTGCCTTCTTCAGAACCCCGACCTTTTCAAGCCAACACGCTCAGATCTAGTCGTAAGTTGAAACTGTAATGGAAAGAATAAACTAAACGCCCGAGTGTCGTGGGCACCTTCTTCTTCCCCAGAAGTCAAACGTCATCGAAATTCACATGGAAGTTTCTACAGTAATGGTTTTTGATAAATTTTCAAACATGTTGTTTGACTATTAATTGGCCGTCCATGACCCTCTCTGATCCTAGTCGTCGTCATTCTTTCTATTTTAGCATTCCTTATCAGATCTCTGGTCATCAATCTGCATAGATAGCTCAATCCACATATAAGTAGCCATCAAAACGCACACCCTTTTGGCCATTACAAAGAAAGCCAACTCCTTCATTCATGTCAAGTGACCCGATGTTGAATCCATTAAGCTGCACCAATCCTAAGAAGACCAAGGATTTCAAAACATGCAAAAGCCATTCACTGAAACACAGAAGGTCGAGAAAGAACTCTGCAAATCCTTTCTCAGATCGTGGCCTCGACAAATTCCAAGAGCTTCTCGCTGATCTTGAGAAGAAGAAGAAGATGATATACTCTAAAGTGGGACCTGAAGATGTGTATTGCGTTCGGTTCAAGTATTCACCTACAAATGATATTGTCCCTGTCGTTGTGAAGTTGAAAGATCCTGATGAAAAAGAGAAGGTTATCGAGGTCGTCGATTCCAAAGAAGACAAGAAAGATAGTTTTAAGCTCGATGCTCATGACACCACCGAGGTCTTGGATAAGTCGCCGAGAAAAGGGTCGTCAACTCCAGATAAAAAGATTGAGAAGAAGAGGTCTTCACGGAATTTGATGTTCCACAAATGGAGAAGACCATCTTTTTACATGCCGATGATTCTGATCTTCATCTTGCTGTTACTGATTTTCTTTGGTCGATCGGTCGTTATCCTATGCACATCTTTAGGGTGGTACGTAGTTCCTACATTGAGTTCTAAAAAGCCGATAAAGAAGAAAATCAACAAGAGAGGATTTAGCGAGCCTAAGATGGTAACCGATGGTTTATCTTCTCCAAAGTTGAGCCAGATTCACGGGACTATGAAACTTAAGACAGAAGAACAGAAGAGTTTCTCCTGATATGTTCTAGTTTTCCTTCTTTTTTTTTTTTTTGGGTTCTTCTCTTTCTGTTTAATTCCCAGAGGTTAGGAATTCAGTTTTCATGGGTTGTAAAGATCTTTTTGGTTCCAAATTCCGATGTTTGGTTGGGATTTGATTTCTGTCCAGTGGATGTTCATAATTGTAAATTAAACTTAATATGAGAAGTTAGGTTTGGATGATAATATTTCTGGCAAATTTCAAATTCTTTATTCCAATTATTCTGTTCCAACTTGTTCTATTAAATCTCATCTATATATTTATATAAAATCTACATAAATATATATAAAAGATTTAATAGAACGTATTAATGATCCCAAAATTTCCCAATTTGCTTATTGTATAGCTGCATTCCTTGTACCTTTTCTTTTTCGGGTTCAAGAAATTGAACATTGATTTTCTCTGTATATTCATTTGACTCATTCTTTACTGGAAACGAAATGACAGAAGTGCTCAATCAAGGAAAATAAGCAGAGAAAAGTCACAAATTGATGCGGGTGATGAACGGAGCAATGACTGATTTCTAAACATTAGACCAGCCTAAGAAGAAAGCCACCATTTTTGAATAAGCAAGGTTACCTTGAAGATGAATGGATTTGAAACAATTCAGGTCAATTACGTACGGTGACAATATTATCCTTCAGGATCACCAGATGTGTCATTTGTGATTCTCGGTATTTTGATAGATCCAGGGACAATAATCCTTTTCTTTTGCTCTTTGGTACATATGCTTCGTAGCCAATAAACTAATATATCAGACTTCCAAGTCCTGTCTTGTAAAGATTTTAGAATCCTGTTTTGTAATATTTCCTAAAATGGTGGGGGTGTTGACGTCCGTGAGTCACGTGAGAACTTTAGACCCGAAATACAAGGGTTATTTTACAAGAACAAAAGCTGTAAACATTAAATTTAAAGCCTCTGTACTTTGATCTTCTTCATGTAAACGACCCATATGGTTTGATTCTGAGTGTCAGACTACTACAACTTGCCCAGGACGTGCCTTCACATAAGATGTATGCCACTAACATTAGTACCATGCAACAAAAAACTGAGAAGTTCTGACGTTCTGAGATGGGAAAAGTTAAATGAAAAAGCGAGCGTTTACTCTTGTTTCAGGTCTTCCAATTTGCACGGTCTATTTCCTGCATTAAATTTCCATGGAAGATCCAGCACGATCTACTCAAGCTGTAATGAAGTATCTGAGCATCAAATTATAACCAACAATAAGATACATGAATGCCACATAAGCCTTATACAACGAATTTCACTGTCAAGCCAAAAAGAACCGCTTTTCCATCCCCCACTGCCTATTTTGTGCAAATTTGTAAACAAAGCTCCAGCAATCTTATTCCTGTAAATTTAATAAAAGACATCACTGTATCAATGTCATTCGCATAGAGACAGGATTTACAGAAATAACCAGTTTAATTCGGAAGTCAATCGGCCACTTGAGCTGAGTTCGCTTAAGGTGATGAAAATAACCAAGATGCTCATAGCTTTTGGAGCACAAAGATGCAATTTATGAGTTACTTCATTTCATTTTATTGCTAACCTTGAATCTTTTCCTTCGTGCGTCATTGGAAGGGTAGTGAGAAATATATGGCTCAGGCCTGGAAGTATCATCTCTGTAGCGCCTTCCTGATTGCACAGGCATGCCACCAGTCTTTTCTAGAGCCTGACCTCTTGAATTTCGAAAGAAGCCATTCTTGTCCCACGTGACTTCATAATCAGCCTTCAATCTAGAGCCTTGCTGCTCAAGAATGAGTCATGTCAGAGCCTTATGAATATATAAATTGACTAATTAGGAATTTCATGTATGTAGTTTGGACAGGTTTCGATATCAGACTAGCTGAATCATTTGCTCATAATGACATTTTTCTCCATGGGAAGAGTGAAATACCATTCTCAAAAAGAGGAAAAGGGCAGTCAAAGAAAAAAGTAAAATGGGAAATCTCAAATCCTAATTCCAAGCCATTTCAGTGAAAGTTCTATGCAAGCTTGCTTTAGTTTCTTGAGAAAGGGAAACCTATCTATTATATAAAATCTGTGAAACTAAACAGTTTAGCTAACCCAAGAAAACAACCAAATGCGACATTTTCCCTGTAAAGGAAACAGACCAAATACAGAGTAAAGCCACGCAGTGAATAAGAATTTCGTACCTTTTGTAATGAGCGTCCACATAACACTTTAAAAGCATTATAGAAGTCTCCATGTTTCTCAAACTGCACAACAATTTTGCATTGGAGACCTGAAATTAAAATCCCGTCTTCATCATCTGTATCCTTATCTTTATCATCATCTTCAGCAACACTCAAGTTCCTAGCAGATATGAGTTGGAGCAACAATGGAAACTGGGTTACACCACATTATAGTACTAAGAACAATATCCAGTAGGGAATCAACATATACCGCAAGTATAACATATCGAACCATCACCAGTTTTAGAGAGAATCCACAATTCTGTAACAATAACCATTCCCTTCATAAATTTTGAACATAAAATACTTATAAAGGTAACCAGGTGTTATAATTGAATCAAAATATTGACTATCAGGATTGTGGCCTTCAATTGAAGCTCATTTAAATCATATCTAGGACTGCCAAGAGAAAGAATGCTGCTTGAATTTTCCATGTCCATTCACTCCTAAATCATATTCACAGTTCCATGTTGGCAACTAGTTTAGGCAAGTCTGTTTTGAAACACAAGAATGAGTTTTGTCAGAGCTTTTAATTATAATCTTGATTCAAGTTGGGTGTACTAGACATTAACCAAATCAGCTTTGAAGTTACCAGTCCTTCACATACACCAAAAACACAATCAACCAGAAAAACTCTGTTTTTCATTTCAATTAGGATCCAGATTTCGTCGCATCCACCCTCAATACATAGAAAGGGAGGATAGTCAAATCAAACAAGTAGAAAACTGAGGCAGAAAACAATAAGGCCACCACACAAGTATCGTGGTCCAGTATCGCCTGGATAACACAAATTCGGCAGTTCCTGAATCCGTTACATATACTTCCCCAAGCTAGAGCATCAAAACTCATATATCACAATAACTTGTTCACAGAATTCAACATTCATTCCCGTAAGATCACTTGAATTACAAAAAAAAAAAAAAAACTCAGTAAAACTAACTTAAAGTTGCACTTACAGTGTCCATCCAGTCAACAAAGTTAATAACTAGGCAGATAGGTATTGGCAGGAAATTTACTAGCGTAAGGTACTAGGCTGAAATCACAAGTCAAGCACAGAATCATAAATGACGGAAAAATTATAGAACTGAAACCCCATGAAACTAACAGCAGTACCTTATCTTTCCAAAAGTGGAGAATATGGTATGCGTGACTAACATGGAAGGCTTGGAAGAAACCCTCGGCTCAGCAAACCAACGTGACGGAACTTTTCTCATAATAATTGTATCAGGCTCTTGCCTTCCTCCTCTTGAATATCCTACCAAAAACAACACCAAATCACATACACAAGAAAGAACACTTCAAAACCACCGAACGTTAACCCCTAATTAAACAAACAAACAAAGAAACAAAACCTCGATTCCGAAAAGCGTAGAATTCGTCCCACTCTTTCTTCATCCCCTCAAAATCGTCAAACATAGGCACGGCAACCCCCAATTTGTACTTGTCTCCTTCGAGGTTCAGTTCAATCCCATCCATTTTCCCAACAATGTGCTTTCTCCAATCGAGAAACTTCTTCTCCAACTCCTTGACATCATCGTCCTTTTCGTCGCTTCGCTTTTTAGTTTGCAGAAACCCTAGGTCGCGAATGCAGAGACTACCATGGGCCAGCGGATCGTCACGCTTGAGTTTCTTGACGTCTTTGATGCGTTTGATCTGAAGGTCGTTTTCAGGGATGGTGACGGACAGTGAGGTGCTAAGGAAGTCCAACAACGCGCGCTTGAGCTTCCACTCGTCGATTGGTTTGGTGGCGGAAGAAGCGACTGAGGGGTAGATGGAGAGCGTGAGCTTCACACGACGAGGGGTCAACGAGAGATCATTCTCGATTTCTAGGGTTTCCGTTGGAGGAAGGGACTCTAACGGTCGGGTGCTCATTGCAATTCAGACTCTTTTCTCTCTTCTTCAGCTCACTCATTCTTCTTCGTCATCAACGGAAATTCTTAATTGAGAAGTCACCCCAAAACGGCGCCGTAAGCTGTGAGGCGGATAGCCCGTAGTGAGACGTCATCAGTAAAAGACAGAAAAGCCCTTCTGTTTATGACACGGCCCGGTACAATTGAGGGAAAAAGCAGGCGTAGAAACAAAGTATAAACTGGGGCATCGAAAGTCAAAACAGAAGTAGGAGAATTCGTTCATCGGGAGAGATGGGACTGTGGTGCTTCTCCTGTTTCGACGGAGGCGACGAGCGGCGACAGAGACAAGAAGAAGAGAAATTGGCGTCCATTGAAGCTCGCGCCAAAGCGGCCGAAGCAGCTCAGAAACGGTAATTTAAAATTCCCCTTTTATTTAGTTCTCTTCTTTAGTTTCGAAACGTAAATATCCAATTTTTGCATGTCCCGGTAAATTTCGGATTACAGACATTGAAGGAGGACGCCGTTCAACTCTCTTTCCATAATCTGTTCGCTGTAGCAATTTATGTAGCGGTGTCTGTTTTGCAGGCAAGAAGATTTCGAAAAGTCTCCTGCGGGAAGGGCTGCGCGTGCACAACTACAAGGGATGGCTAAACAGTCTGCTAATGCTAACCAAGGCGAACCTGTCCTGAAGGTCAATTCCTTTCTCTTTTAATTTTAGCTTATTTTCTGGTACCTGTGTTGTTCATGATAATTAGGTATTCAGAACTACCGTTGTTCTTTAATCACACTCCATAGTCCTCCTCTACTTGAGATGACATCCTTATACGAATGAGTACATAGCTATTGGCTCATGCGTGCATGCTCATGTTTTTACTTTGTTCATTCTGTTGGTGCAGTGGCAAATGGGCTGAGGCTTAGCTTCTTCCTTTGTCCGGCTACAGTTTCTTGGTAAGTTGGTTAGAGTCTTGCAAGTATCAACTAGATATATTCAACTAGTGTCATAGATGTACAGAAAGGTCCCATTTGTAGCTTCTGTCGATCCTGACTATAAGCCCTCATTTAGGAATGAGATAAACGTGGTAATAAATTCCTCCATTTAGATGACACTGAATTAGGGAACTAAATGTTTAGTTCTGGTAATAATTTTATATATTCCCCAATTTGACAGCAATTGATAAGCAGAAAAATGAAAAGCACATTTAGGAAATTCTGTTTTATAAAATGCTTTAACAATGAATGTATTTTTCCAAAAAGTTTTGGAAAGAATTGCTTTTCCTCTGTATGAAGTCAACAATTACACTTCCTGTTCGTTGATATTAATTCCTACCTTGATGTCCTTGTTCCTGTTCCAGCATAACTTGGATATGATTCAACTGTATCTTCTGCACCACCGGTTTCTCCCACTCTCATGGCATATCATTCTTGTTTGCAAGATATGTCATGTTGAAGACATAATTCTCTTTAATAAAAGTTTGCTGTAATTATTCTGTTTTTATCTATGGGGAAGAAATTATAGTAGATTGATCATTATCTATATGATGTTTCAGTTCATTGAATGTTTTAAATTAGGGGCATTTTGAATCCGTGTGGCAATTCTTTTGCATCTTTCGAAATATTTCTTCCGTGGACAAGTTTTATTAGTGGACAGTTAAAGACAAGTCTTCAAACCTAATTTAGCTGACTCCAAAACATCATATCATAAGCAGACAACCAATTTAGTAATATGCATAATTTCATTTCAGCAATAAAAGTTACAACTTACATGAAAGTCAAGTCAATAAAGAGGTTGGCCTTCGAAAAATCACAAGATCCTTGTGTAGAAGCGACTGCATTACAGGTTAATATAACGCCAATATTTTCATTGGGTTTTTCATATCATCATAAGTTTCCATTTGTGCATTTACATGGAAAAAATGAAAGTGGGACAGCCAACATGGTTCTGAATGTAACTCAAAACTACAGCAGGATTGCTTTACAATTTAATCTTGGTTGTGGAATTGCGAAATCCTTAAGTTCCTACTAATCCGTTTTGATGTCGATGCACCGACGGTTAAAGTTGGAGGTTCTAGATGCCTTTGGTGACATGTTGAGTGCTTGTGACAATTTTGAAACCATTATCAGACTGTCTTGAACAGTATTAGAAAGCTTGAGCTCATGTTTAGCTTGAAAGCAGTCGGGAGTATGCTCTCTTTCATAAATGAAAGATTGAACCATGCATCATGATTTGTGGGTTCCATTTGCGATGCATGTCAGCTTAAGTATTAATTGAATCTCCTTGAGGAATTTATCGCATGACCATCCATAATCGCAGATTATTATGGGTTGAAGTTCCTTAGTGATGTCAGAGCCAAGGTTTTTCTTGTGGTTGTAGTGTGGTCTAATCTTTACATTAGAAAAGATTTTTCTTTAGGCTATTGGTGTTACGCATCGACAGCTATTGAATAAAAATTGTAGTAGAGATGGTAGAAATTAAAGATATGAACACATTAATAACTTGTATCATGTCTATTCTAGCAAGGATTGTTGTGCCAAATGCAATATAAACCGTGGAGATTTTTGATGAAATGAGTTATTTCAGCATATGGCAAAGTGAGGTTCTAAGACGCTCTTTTTTAGCAAGATTTTGACATTGCTATTAAAGAAAAGAAATCGAATGATGTTGAGGAGAAAGATTGAAAGATTATAAATCGTTTGACATGTACAATTCGATCATGTCTTTTCAGAGAGAAAAGTATGCATTTTCAAAAGAAACTTCTACGTCTAAATTGTGCAACATGATGGAGGAAAAAGTAGGCGGAATAAGCTTAATATGAAGAAGAGACTATTTTAAGAAACTCAAACTACTTGAGAAAGGATATTAGCAACATCAAAGTCAACGCTTCATTTTCAAATGTCACATTCAAATTCATTAAATTAGTAACTGACTGATTAAAACTGGTGATGTGATCATTTATAGTGATATTTGGAACATAAAAGAAACGAAATAATCTCTTCTTCATATGGGGCTTATTTTGATTGATTTTCTTCATGAATTTTTTGTCCACATAAATTTCTTTCAAAAAAACATATTAAAGACACAATCGAATTATACCATATGTCAAATGGTTTATAGTCTTTCAATCTTTTTCCTCAATGACATCTGGCTTCTTTTCTTCAATGACAATGTCAAGAACTTGTTGAAAAAGAGCGTCTTAAACATCATTTTGTTACATGCCGAAATGACCCGTTCCATAAAAAATCTCCACCGCGAATCTTGCATTTATCACAGCAGTCCTCGCCAAAACAGACGGGGTAAAAGTTGTTGGTGCAATCGTATCTTTAATTTTTGCCATCTCTGTTACAATTTCTATTCAATAGCTGTTAATATAGAACGCCAATAGTCCAAGAAAAAATCTTTTCTAATGTGGAAGATGAGACCACGTTGCAACCACAGAAATCTTTTCTAATGTGGAAGGTCAGACCACGTTGCAATCACAAAGCATACTAAGAAAAACCTTAGCTTTGATATCAATTATTGCGGAAATGCAGGTTAATTTCTACTAATAATAACAAATTCACTTTTAGCATTGTTACCTAGGTGAATAGAGTATGAACGATTATACTGAAAAATCACACAAGGTAAATTCCCAAAAAAGACTCTAGGGGTCAAACGACATAATTTTCCTAAACATATAATTTAATAGCACAATAATTCACTATAATTATACTTAACAGTGGTTATTAAATAGACAAATATAAATCATCATAATTTAAAGAAATTTGGCTAATTATGCTTACTTTCTTGGACACTATTAAATTAATATTTCACTCTTCTCAAAAAGTAATAAAGTGGAAATATTATACAAAGAAAGGGGAAATTTTTCCCCCGAGGAAAGATAGGCAATTTTAAAATGTTTCTAAGTAAGTAGGGGTGACTCCTTTGATAGCTTTAGGAACCTTCGTCATGCTTACAAATTTCTCAACAAGTCGCGTTTCCACATCACTTAGATCCATACATATGTTCTTGATCATAAGTCGTAACATGGAGATCTCTCTCAGCTTGAATTAGAGACCGCAATGTCCTGTATCTTTCTATTGCTTGCTTGGGCTGCTCCGTAGCATACTTGAAGCACAGCTTTCACTTCTAAGAAGATCAATCTGATCCTTCCTCCCTGGTTCATTCAATCCCAACTTCAGCTTTCAACCTTATTGACTTTGACAATCAACAAAATCAATCGAGCATGTTTTGGATCATGAAAGCACAACTTTGCTCCCAACATAAACGAAGGAATATGGGGATTATGCATTGATTCTGAGATCCAGAGGTCGCTGCTTCATTATCACCTCCTGCACTCTAAGAAAGAGCAAATATGAAGGAACCGATAATTGCTATTTTATAAAAATTATATACTACATATTACTCGTTTTAGTTTTTCTAATTAATAGAATAATTTTTTACGAGAAAAGTAATAAAACAAAGTTATAAGGATGCCTTTTAGTTAATTTTAGTTTTCAACTTGTGTTTTTTGAAATAAAAATAATAATATATTTGATTGTTAATATTAATACAGATATATTTTTATCATTGATAATAATTAAATATTATATAAAACTTATTTTTATTAAATAAAATTATTTTAATTTCTTATATAATATTTATTAATACATTATTTTATTTTATTTAAATAAATAATTTAAATTTAACTTTTATTTAAAATTAATGCTTATTTTAAATATAATTTAGTTATGAAATCAAATTTTATTTAAATTTATATCTTTTAATGGTATTTTAAATTTAATTATATTTACTGATAATTATTACATTAAATTAATTTAATTTAAATACAAAAATTAATTTAAATTATTAAATTAAATTAAATTATTCATAATTCATATAACTAATCAATTTTAGTTAATTAAATATATAATATTAAATTAAATTATTTATACTTTAATAATTAATATATTAAATAATTATATAATATACATTCAGTTAATAATAAATCAGATTATGAAAAAAATAGAAAACTATTTAAAATAATTTTCATAATTTTAAAAAACTGAATTTAAAAACAAAAACCAAGTAACTCAAGCAAGCATATTTTTTAATAATTTGAAAACAAAAACACAAAAATAGATCATAAGTATTTATATCTTTTTTAAAATAATTTAAATGACAAGAGAAATAAATATATGTTACTA
Source organism: Erythroxylum suave (assembly GCA_027563595.1). Classification (NCBI taxonomy): domain Eukaryota; kingdom Viridiplantae; phylum Streptophyta; class Magnoliopsida; order Malpighiales; family Erythroxylaceae; genus Erythroxylum; species Erythroxylum suave. Next base: position 3,427,492 of record JAOSBN010000002.1, on the reverse strand, counting down.
GTTTAGTTACACAGAGTATAAAAGCCCAAAAGGCCTGGACGAGCTCTCTGTTCATAAAGGTCAATATAATGGGCCTAATCCGTTAATCGGTTTTCCCTTCCTCATCCGGTGAGAACCAATCGACGGCAAGAACTGAAAGCATAGAACTATTAATAAATTTTCCTTAGAGAACAAGAAACGATAGCTTTTTGAAATACTTTTCTTTAGATAACTTATAATAGCTGAGAAATCGAATCGAATCGAGCAAAAGTCAGCTTTCTCCAAGTTCTTAAGCACAGAGGAACGTGCTTGCTGCTCTTCTGAGGCCGAAGATGCGAGAATGTGGAGGGAAATCCGAGACAGAGAAGCGGGTCAAACCCGCCCCAGTTCTTTCAAATCTCGGGTCGAGTCAAGCCGGATTGCCGATATTCAACTCTCTAACTACAAGGAGCTTGTCTCACCTCATAGAGGCTCCATTAACTCTCTCCAGGTACTATTCCCACTCGCTCTAATTGCCCATCAAACCTTCTTCCGCGCTTCTGTTGTTTCTCAAGTCTGCTGATATCGATTTTTTCTTTTGATCAATTTCTGGTGAAAAAGTTCTCTCCGTTTTGAATTTTTAAGCTCGAAGTTTGAGTCTTTATGGATTGGGGATTGAGGTTAGGCTTATGATGTGAACAAAGTTAAGAGGACATAAACATAGTTGTTTTGGTCATGAAATCAGGTCGATTTGACGGAAGGGAGATATTTGTTATCGGGTGCATCGGATGCGTCTGCGGCTGTTTTCGATGTGCAAAGGGCCGTCGATTACGAGGCTGGAGGCCTTATTGCGAAACACAAGTCTATATTCTCCGTTGACAAACAATGTGAGAACGGGCATAAGTATGCAGTTTCTTCGGCTGTGTGGTATCCTATTGACACGGGACTGTTCGTCACTGGTTCTTATGATCAGTGTGTGAAAGTTTGGGATACGAATACCACTCAGGTATCCAATTTTTGTTGGTATTTTGTATTGTTTGGCTTATTTCGTGCTGTTCCTTTTTCCCTTTTAATTGCTTACCTGATGGTTGTTCTAGGTCGTTATGAACTTTAAATTGCCTGGAAAAGTTTACAAAACTGCCATGTCTTCCTTGGCATCATCCCACATGCTGATAGCTACTGGAACAGAGGATGTCCAAATTCGGCTTTGTGATATAGCTTCGGGTGCATTTGCACACACTCTGTCTGGTCATCGTGGTACGCCAATTGTTTCTCTTACATTGATCTTTCTTTGCACTTTTCACCTGTTGGCAGATACTGATAGTGTTTTTGATGGTAGAAGTTTCCATAAGTGTTCCAATAAGTTAGCTTTCATATGAATGCCATTTTAGCCGAATGCCTTTCAAGAGTAGTTTCAGATTTCATATAATGCTTCTTATGGAGTTTGAAGTGGTGTAAACGGCACCCCAGCAATGTGGACATGCGTTTAGATTTGAGGGGATGATGATCTACAGCTTAGGAAATAGTCTTGTCCTCTTAAACCACGGTTGATAACCTGGTATTACAGTAGTCGAGGACTGGTAGTATGAATTTTTTATTGCAACATTCAAATATTTGGCTGAAATCCTGAATCTTTGGTACTTATAAGACATTTTCAAGATAAATTCTTATACACAAGCCAAAGGGGAAGAGAAAGGCAAGTAAAACTTCTAGATTATAGTAAAAAGTGTTTTATTGTGATGTTTATTCTTGATTAGCCAGTTATTTGGTAGGGCTTGGATCGTTGCTCATTTTGAGATTGAATTTTGCTCCTCCTGATTTATATATTTACATAGATAAATTATTTGTGCGAGTGCATATAAATGTATGTGTGTGTGTGTATTTATTTATTTAAGATACTTATATCATCCATGGATAGGAATATTTTTTACAAACTTATATGTGAACTATTGGGTTATGGCAAAGGGCCTGATTTTACTTAGATGATATCAGATGGCGTTATGACCGTGGAATGGTCTACCTCAAATGAGTGGGTTTTGATTAGTGGGGGATGTGATGGTGCCATACGCCTCTGGGATATCAGACGTGCAGGATGTTTTCTTGTTTTGGACCAGAACCGTACTCAGCTTGGTAGACGCCCTCCTGTCCTTCCACGCACCAGCATGAATAAGGTCTTTATTCTGATCCTTTTTCGCTTTACTTCTTGCATTTGGAAGTTATTACCTTTTATTGTTTCTTTTTTTTTTTTTCCCTTTGGTTACCATTTAAAGTTAGTAACAGCTTGAGGTTTACCCTCCTTTTGATATCTTCTTAGATTCTTCACCATTTGTTTTGGTGTGAAATTGGCTGCACCATAGTGTAAAATTGGAATGTGATTTACTTGACAATAGGACAATATCACGACCAAATAGGTGCTTTCTCATTTATGCATCTATTCTGATGTCTAGTTTCTGACCCTACTATGAAACTATATTTCTAAATTTGCTGTAACAAATTAAATTTATATCTTCTTCTTCAGGTTTCAACATCTGGGGCCTTATCCTCATCTCAACATTCATTTGTAAAGCCCCGTGCAACCCAAAAAAAACCTACTAATGGGAATGGAATAAAGCCATCATCTCTTAGTCGAAACCCATCAAAGCTATCTGTCAAGCAGCGATTACATCCAGGTCTATTATCTTGTCAAGATCGCGCCACTGCTCATTATGGTGCTGTGACTAGTTTGGGAATGACTCAAGATGGCACGTATTTGTTGAGTGCAGGTAGAAATGTGTTTAGTTCCTCCCATAATTACATAAGCAACTAACATAATAAGTTTTTACTTTTTCCTTGTATCCCTTGTTGATACGTTTCCTTCTTTCTTTCTATAGTTTTTCTGACATATCGTTTTACATTCATGTTTATATTTCCAGGATCAGATTCAAGAATAAGGTTGTGGGATGTTGACTCTGGTTGTAATACACTTGTGAACTTCGAGACGGTGCGCCTGCAAACTGGCAAGACCATTCAGTTGGCCACAACTCATGATTCAACCCTTGTTTTTGTCCCATGCATGTCATCCGTTAAGGCATAGATCCTTTCTGCACCTTTTATCATTCTCATTTCAACTATTTAATTTTAGGCATAGATTGGACCACAACACGATTAACCTTTTTGATGCTTCAGGCATTTGACATTTGGTCTGGGCGGACATTCACAACGTTACGTGGCCATTACGAATATGTTAACTGCTGTTGGTTTAATTCACAAGATCAGGTTCAATCCGATTTCCATATGATTTCCATTTCCTCTTGAGTTCTTTTAGATGTTGATTTTTAAAGCCTTCGTTCCTTATGATTCATAAAGAAAATTATCCTGAGAAGTCAAGACTTACGACTAGCTTCTTCTGATTACGGATATTTTAGTTATGTCACAAGAAGCTAAACTCTTAGTTCATTATCCTTCTAGAAATCAAAGGAAAATGGGTGACAGCAAGTAGAGATAATGATAGGTCCTCAATTGTTTCTTGGACAATTGAGATTGATTCGATAAAGAGGACCGTGCTTGTTAGATATGGCTCATTGCTGTCAAGCTTCTAGTTGTTCAACTTAAGGAATTCAATGAAGGATCCTTACACCATAAATTCGTACGGTGGAAGACCTTCTTGAAGCATAGAATAGAAGAGCTTAATCAGTTTTACACAAAGAATATAGAAGAAAAGCTTCTTGCTGTCTAACTAATTAATCTGTGTATTTTTACAGGAACTTTACACAGGCGGGAACGATAGGCAAATCCTAGTCTGGACACCATCCAGATTGATTCCTAACGATGTATACATACTCTTCTCAATTGGCATTCTAAAATTCATCAATGTCTTTAATGGCTAGCAATTGACTGATTTATTATTGTAATGTTCGTGTGGAAATGCAGGATCCGGAGTCTATGGAGGATCGGGATAACTGGAGCGATTAACAGTCACGTTTGCGGCTGTTTTTGTTTAGTTCACCTAGTCCAGATTTTTGGTGCCGATGCATCCTTAGTATCTACCAAGTCGAGTTCTTTTTCTTTGTAGCAAGTAAAACACTGTACTTGGTTTGTACATATGCATATGTTTTCCGAGTCTGAAACTGAAACAGGAACTGATACTGCTGTATATCGTAAGCCTACCTCTGCCTTTTCTTTATGTTGCAATTATACATCTTCAATTGCTAAATCCAATCCTATAAAACAAATTGAACAGAACATGTTATGAGTGACTGAGAGAGTTTTGTACTAAGGTCTTGTCTGGTTGGCATGAATTCTTGCTCAAGAAAGTAATCTTTTTTCTAAAATTTACATTATTGTGTTTGGTTCTTTTTTTTTTAGTAATTAGGAAAGTTTTAATATAGGAAAAGTAGTAACACTTTCCTTGAATTTTAATCTCACCACCTCCTTTGGTATTTAGATTAGTTTCCTAAAAATTTAATCTAAAAAATGGACTAGCCAATTCAATCCTTCCTTATCTCTCAACTCTACAACTCTTTTATAATAATAAGGAATTTAATAATAATAATAATAATAATAATAATGAATACAATTAATAATAATAATAATAAGAAGAAGAAGAAGAAGAATAAAATCAATAATAATAATATTATTATTATTATTAATAAAATTAATAATGAGTATAAAATTAACTATTATTATTATTACTACTACTACTACTACGAATAATAAAATTAATAAGAATAATACATCTAATTATTATTATTATTAAAAAATTAATAATAAGAATAGTAGTAGTAGTAGTAGTAGCAGTAATAAGTAGAAAATTAATAATAATAATTAATAATATTAAGAATCATAAATTTAATAAGAATAATAAATTTTAAAATAATGCACTATTTGTATTGTTATTTTCAATATTAGAAGAATTTTGATATTTAATTTGAATTTTAAGATCTATCTTTATACTCGTTGAGGTTTTTTAGTATTTTTCAATACTATATTTATGATATAACAATATTATATGATTAAAATATTAAGAATGAAAAAATTAACATTTAATAATATAACTTGTATTACAAATTAATATTATTTAAGGACTTCAATTTTTATTCAATCTGTAAAGATATAAATGGAAACACAAGTCAAAATTAGATTACATTTCAAAAAATAATGTTGCATACTAAACACTATAATAAGAATTCACCCAAATTTTGTATAAGAATTCTTATAAGTATCCAAACATTTGAATATTTTTACTTTCTACATATTCATTTTCCAAGAAATTAGATTCCAAATTTACTTTACTTCCCAGTCAACCAAACGGAACGTAACTGTAATAAGATTAAGTGGAGTTTACAGTTGATAATAATATGTTCCCACGAGGATTTGTGGAACATGTTCTGACCTTTGATTGGTCAGCGGCCAGCCAAATCTGGGGCTTAATGGTTTTTGTCATAACAGCTGGATGAATTACCAAGTGGCGCAAGATTGAACGTGTAGGGCGTACCGAAGAGCAACCATGTCACTGCACTGAATTGCAGCCATCAAGGATTAGAAAAAGGAAAGGACTGACCCTCAGCCATCCAGGATTAGAAAAAGGAAAGGACTGAGTGACTGAGCTCTTGTGACGAAAGCTCCCCGACAGCGAACTTTCCATTCACGCGTGTAAAGACACCAACTTACACTTTCTAGGAATTGGCTCAGCCAGATAGTGCACGTGCAACCTTTCCCTCTTCTTATACCCTTCTTCAAGCTCGAACCCAAACAACTTGAACACTAATAACACCAGAGTTCGATTGCTATTTCTATTCAGTTGATACGGTGAAAGAATTTATTCTACATGGAGAAGGAGAATCATGATAATTACATGTACATGGGTCAGAGCTTTGATGCCATGAGTATCAATGGCGATATCTGTGCTTTTAGCGACTGTAACAGCGAAAGATCCGGCGAGTTCACTTCTGCGTCATCCGAGAGCCGGCGTTTGTTGATTGCCATCGCGACGGAGCATTCTGATGATGTGATCCGACAACTCATCTCGGATCTCGAGTCCGGCTCTATCGACGAGCAAAAGAAAGCTGCAATGGAGATCAGACTGCTGGCAAAGAACAAGACCGAGAATCGCCTGAAAATCGCCAAAACCGGAGCAGTTGGGCCTTTGATGTCGCTAATCTATTCGCCGGATTTACAGCTTCGTGAGTACGTCGTCACCGCGATTTTGAATCTATCGCTTTGCGAGGAGAATAAAGAAGTTATAACTTCTTCGGGAGCGATCAAGCCGTTGGTTTTCGCTTTGAAGACAGGGACGTCGACATCGAGAGAGAACGCCGCTTGCGCTCTGTTTCGCCTCTCGCAAGTGGAAGAGAATAAGACTGCAATTGGACGGTCAGGAGCAATTCCTCTCCTCGTAAGTCTTCTACAAACCGGTGGCTACAGCGCGAAAAAGGACGCATCAACTGCTTTGTACAGTCTATGTTCGGTGAAGGAAAACAAGATCAGGGCCGTCGAATCAGGGATCATGAAACCACTCGTGGAATTGATGGTTGATTTAGAGTCCAAGATGGTGGACAAGTCAGCTTTCCTATTGCGCTTGCTGGTCTCGCTGCCGGAGGCGAGGAAAGCTCTAGTCGACGAAGATGGAATTCCGGTACTGGTCGAGATAATCGAGGACGGTTCGAAAGAGTTGAAGGAGATTTCGGTGGCAATACTCTTAGCTTTATGCGAGGACAATGCGGTGTATCGTCGGATGGTAGCTCGTGAAGGAGCGATTCCTCCGCTTGTAGCGTTGTCGCAGTCCGGCACAGACCGCGGCAAGCACAAGGTAAGCCATGCTAGTTCTGTGAAATTGTCGGCTGCTGGATGACGTGGCAAGACACTTATGTTCTTTTTTGAAAAATCAATGGGGTTTTGGTCCAAATTTTAGAATGCAGGAGAACATAGATTCGCCACGTCATTCACTTCGTTCTCTGCCCTTTTGGGGTAAAAAGATAAATGACCATCCAAAGTTCCAAAAAATAATTGAGAAGTTGTAGTATCAATTTTGTGTTTTTTTTTCTTTTTTCCTTATTTCTTTTTTATCGTAGAATTTAATATTTCGAATTAAATTTTGAAAATTTTAATATCAGAAGATCTTACTTGATTAAAAATTTGTTTATGTGATTTCAATTATTGTGTCTGAATGGGTAATTATGTGTGGACAGGTGAATACACTGGTAAAACTGCTACGGCAGCCAATATCCGGCAATATCGGCACCAGAGCATGACTGCACGAGATCTGTCGGTGTAATAAACTAATCATGTACAATCACATGGTTTAAATAGCTTCGAGAGAACCAAAAGCGAAGACAAAAAAATAACGGCTGCCAATACCTGTAAGATGAGAAGAAAACGGAGGAATCCGCATGGAGAGATTTGCGTCTGAATAGGTAGTTGATGAGATAATAGCTTATTAAGGCAATGATTAGTAGTTGGTCTGAGAGGATGGTCAGTCATACTAGAACTGAGACATGACCCAGACTTTTACGGGAGGCAACAATAGAAAATTTTTTGTAATGAATACGTCGTGAAAGAAGTAATGATAATATTTATGGAATAAGCATCGGCTACCTCTATGCAAGCAGTTACAGTAATACAGAGGATACAAGCGTATTTGAAATGATTAGGCGTAAAGTGTGGTGACTTTTTAAATTGTAAATAGGTTGATATGGGGTTGGTAAAATTTGAGATTTATGGTTGGTTTTTTAGGAAATATGTCCAAATTGTTTAAGCTTTTTACTTATGTCTTTTAATTATATGAAATTTTTTGTTCTAATTACGGTGTTTTAATTTTGTTCCATTAAATCTTATCCATACGTTGATGTAAGAGAACAAATTCTCTGTTTTGATTATGATGTTTGTATCATATACTATCAAAATTCATCCACATATTTACGTTCCAATGCTAATACCTTACTATTAAATAAGTACCATTTATTTTGTTGGCATCTATTGGCATCGGCTTGTAAATATTGGGTAAAAATTGTAAATTAAAAAAGTCGGAGATGAAATTGGAAAAAAAAGGCTGATAACTTTAGTTGTCATCGTACCTTTCACCATTACCTCACCTCTCCAGCTCCCGTGCACTCCACTGTTGTCGATCCTCTCTCATCGTCACTGCTCAGTACTCTCCATCATCATCGGTAGTAAATCTCCATCGTTAGTTCATCTTCGTCACCAGTAGTTCTCAACTTCTTACCCCTCACTCGCTGCCAACAGCTCGTCAACGATCCAGCAGCTCGTCATCGATCCACACTCCAGTGACTCCACAGTCTATGGTCCAGCCGTCCCTCTCTTCATCAGTTACATCGCTATCTCGCCACTCCTCCTCAGTCAACCAGTCAACCTCACCAGCTCACCTTACTCTTGGCTCGAGTTTTGATTATCTTGACTCTACTGCTTGTGTGGTACTGTGTGCTATCAACAGTGTAACCGGAAATTAAAAAAACCATATTTTGTGTTAGTGGCGACAAAAGTATGAAATTAACATCCATATCGGTAAAAGACTAAAGAGCGAGAAGAATTTTTTGTTGTACCACACTTTTACGAATGGCGGCTCTCTTCAATTCTAGCGACTCTAGTCTCTACCAATATGTGCTACATTTTTTATAAAATATCTGTTGTTTGAGAAATAAATAGATTGTCTTTTTTTTTTAACAATTTAACATGTCTTATGCTGATCTGATTTCCTTATTGTTTGATAATTAGTTTAGATTATTAGTTGCATTTTTATTACAATTAATATAGAAAATTGCATATATTGATATTTTGAGATTTGAACATGAATTATGCATTTTTATTAAATTAAAAAATTTTCTTTTCAAGAAGGTAATATTCAATGATATAAGGATAGTGTCCAAGACATATTTAATAATACTCCTTAATTCTATTTCAGAAGTTTTCTTAGTAAAATTTATAAATCAATTTGTTAGTTATGTCGATAATGATAATTTAGCGTTTATGCCTTATAATTGCTTAATAGTTTCATCTTTACCAAATTCATCTTTTAGGCCACCATCGCTAATAAACATGTCATCATTATGTCTTCATTTATTTGTGGAACAGTTAATTATAAATTTTAATCAAGTGTATTTATTTATGTAAATGATCTAAAAGGTTATAATTACTCATTTAACTTCTTATATAAAAATTACAACTTTTACTTTTTCAATTCCAGCTTAACAATTATGTCATATTTACAAGCATTATATGTACTTACATTGGGCAAATTGCAATTAAAGTTGATATGAGGTTATCAAATTTAATTTTAACATGTCTTTATTTATTTAATAGATAAATGAAGGCAAGTTCAAGTACTTGTGATAATTCAATTGTTTTAGGTTTAGGAAAATTCAATGATTCAGATTGAGCTCATGCTATATTGGTTCTTGGAACGAAGGATTGTATTATATTGTAGCAAGTATATGAAATGTGGAGGAATCACAAGATTAAATAAGCATTTAGCTAGGATTAAAGTTGATGACGAGTCTTGTAAAAAAGTGAATCATAATATGAAATAGCAAAAGAAGATTTTATTTGAAGAATATCTATATGAGAAATATAGAAGACAAATATTGAATTGCAAAATCAGTAGGGAAATTTCTTTTCTTAGTGGTCAAGATGATAGTGTAGATGTTAAAAGTTGCAGCGTTCCCACCTAACAAGAAGATAATATTATACCTGATGTTAGGAAAAGAAGTAAACACATACTTATTTTTTTTACACCGAGAACAACTACTGGAGCTCAGCCTTAGATTTGTATTACATACTTATTTTAGTAAATGAGTTGTTTAATTTTTTAAACATTAAATATTTTATTAAATTTTCAAATAAATTAAATAATAAACATTGGAAAAAAGGTTTAATATTTTTTAATTTATTATCCCAAAACGGGAGAATTATGGTGGGAGGAAGGAAGGGTCATAGGTTCTTCTTCGATGGTGGGTCGTCGAAGAATTTTGTCACCTTTCGTTTTTGACGCCAGCCGAGCGACGGGATAGTCATAATAGGAGGATGAGGTCAGCTTCAAGCTCCACGAGGCGGCTACTCCACCTCTATCATCAATCTGGGTCCCATCTCTCTCTGACGGTTGGATGGTTGACTCTGCACTGAACTTCTTGTATTAGTCAGTCATCGTCATTTCCAATTCAGTATTGTCTTCGAGAGCCTTCGTGGAATCTTGTGAAGAGCTTATAGACTATTTAATTTTTTTTTTAACCTTTTCAATTATTTACAAAGTTAGCAAACACAACTATACAAGCCATCGGAGTTGACTGGCTGTTGTAAGTCTCATCTCGCACGTGAAAACTTTATTGACTTTCCAACAGCATTCTACGGTCAATATTTGACCACGGGATTCAAACCTCATCCTCATTTTATTGTTTTGTCAGTATTATATATTATTTTTAAAAAATATAAGGTAATATTCTAACTTTTATAATTAAATTTTAATTTTTGTTGTAAACAAATTTTAAAAATTATTTTAAATTTTGTCTAAAAATCATTACAATAAAAAATAATTATAAATAATTATCCAACTTTGACACAAAATTTAGAGCAATATTTATATGAATTTAATTATTTAGAGCAAAATTTAGTATATTAATTCCGACAATTTCAAATTGGTTTGATTTGAGTTTATCTTTTATTTTTTATTTTTAAATTTCATTATTTAATTTATCACTACGTATATATATCCTTAAAAAATAGCATCTAGATAAGTAAGAGTGGTGTAATTATTTTTATCTCCTCACTTAAAGCTTTCTTTTATAAGAGGTATTGAATTTGAGTCATCAAAAAAGAGAGGAGAGGAGGAATTTCCCCCGTTAAAGATCCTCTAGACCTTGGGCATGGTCCTTAGTCAAATCAATTATAAACGTTTTACTTCCAGCAACAATGTGAAAGTTGAAACTATTAAAAAATCTGAAGCTAATGAAAACTTAATGCTAAGTAAAGTCAATGATCAATCATCAACTAACTAATTAATATGTAATGACTCTTTATACGTAAAAATGTACATAGCGTAAGAATATGAGAAACCTTAAAATTTTAGAGTTATCTCCTTTATAACTTTTAGGGGGTGAGATTTTAGAGGCTTAAAAATTAGTCTGACGAAGCTGATTAAAAAAAAAAGATCCAGCTAAAAAGAAGATTCGTCAGTAATATGGTAAGGCGAGTATTGATGTGACAGAAACGAATGGGCGCTGTCAGCTTCATGACGACGAAGGCTCGACATTTAAAGGCAACATTACAGGTTGAATTAAAGAAAAAAATAACAAAAGCGAATTGATTGGGTTGTTGTGGTTCAAGTTCAATTATTAGTGCGTTCCTTATCACTCCAAGTTCGATTATAAGGGATGAATCTTTAATATATTCAATACTATATGACAAATAAGTTAATACTTCCTTTTTGTCACTTTTAACTTTCTTTCTCCTACTCAATCTTGACAATTAAGTTGAGACCCGACTTAAAATCAACAAAACAAGCCTAGTCTGATTAAGTTTTGGCTTAGACTCGAACTTTTTTTTTAATTTTAGTAATTTGATGCAATATTTTAAAAATTAAATCAACAGTTAAAATGGTAATATAAAATATTTAAGATTTAAAAGATTAGATTTTCATAAAATCAAGTAAAAATTGAATAAAATTAAATAATTTAAAATATGATTGAAAGAGATTGTTCTTACTTATCGAAAAATTTGAAGTTGAATTGAAAAAATGATTATTAAGAAATTAATTGATTTATTTTAGTATATAAGAATTTTTTATTTTATCAAAAATCAAAATTGACCAATTAATTCATAAATTAACCTATTTTTAAGAACAAAAATTATAAAATTAAATAAAAAAAGTTGAACAATCTAATAGGTCAAATCTTCCGTATCCAGCCTAAGAAAAATGGTGTATTTTTGAATGAAGCAATATTGCTTTTTAATTTTTAAAACTTTAAAATAATTAAATTTAATTTAACTTGACTGAACCTTTAGGCTTAACCCAAACTCACATACAAGCCCACTCATAACCTAACCATAAAGTAGAGGACAAGGTGGGCTAGTCGGTCGGATTTTTGGATCTAAGCAATTAGGCTCATAAAATATACATCTGTGGGTCATTATTGGTGTGCATAATAAGTATAGTATAACCCAAAGTTTTCTTTCATTTTATTAAAAAAAAGAAAAAAGGGGCACGAAAGTACAGCGTAAACAGAGTTCTATTTCTTGCCCAGAAGTAGAAATTGCAAGACAGAAGGAAAACTGGAAAAGACAGTGATCACGTGATTATCACATGGGATATTCTTATCCTTTTCTTAGACTTAGGGACACAAAAAAGAACACGTACGTACATAGCCCATCAACATCTACCTCTAGCCCCGTTATTACAATTTCTTTATTAGACCCAAGCTGTCTTGTCTCGTAATAGTAACAGTAAACGCAACGCTCGACTTGCTCACCGCGAAAGTGCTCTCCGGAGAGCTGGGCCCAAGAGTGCTGGTGCACTCAAATGCGGCAAGTGACCCTCCGTCCTCAACACCTCCACGGTGGTCCGCCCACCCAAATGGGTCCTCAAATACTCCGCCACGGACGCCGGTACGGACACATCCTTTGACGTTTGAATTATGTGGCATGGAACCCTCACCAAGCCTAATATCCCTCTTAGATCTGAGTTAAACACGGTCTTCGCGACGTATAAGGTAATATCCGGTCTCATATTGAAAAGGGTACGGCTAAATTCCATAACGGCGGCTGGCACGTCGGCGCCGACGGCGAGAGGTGCAAATCCGTTGACCCACGCTTCGTAATTTGCCTGCATTGCTGAGAATACTCCTTGAATTTCCGCCTCCTCGAATCCTCCGTGGTAGTTTTCGTCGTTCAAGAACCTGTTTTGTCCCAATTCGAGGACATAGTTCAAAACTTTAACCCCACAAAACAAAATCTGCGAATGGTCCAAAAGAAAAGTTTGAAGCTTTCAAGACAACTGTGACATTTATTACCTGGGTGATGCTCCGATGAGTATAAGTTTGGAGAATAAGTGAGGCCTGCGAATGGCGGCAACAAGACCGATCATGGCAGAGACGGAATGACCAACATAGGCACAACGATCGACGCCTAAAGCGTCGAGAATATTGAGCAAGTCATCAACGTAAGCGTCGAGACTCGTGTACCTACTGAAGTCGAAGTAATCTGGATTGACGCTGCCAGCACAGACAAGATCGTAGAGGACTATCCTAAAATGTTGAGTGAAAAAGGGCAGGATTCGCTGCCACGCCGACTGGTCGGTTCCCATGCCGTGGGCAAGGACCAGAATTTTCTCTCCGGCGCCGACGACTCGGACGTTGAGACCATGGAGGATGCTGGTGGCCATATTCGATGAGTATAGTCAAGTAAGTAAAAAGCAGAGCCCCGTTTGAAGAAGCAGGAGGTTTGTGGTTGATTCAAAGAAAATTCAGAGACAACTCCTTGCCTGTGTCTCTAATGGGAGTTCGCGTGTCCGAAGCATATTAATAGGGTTGAGCATTTTCAAATCCAATAAGTTTTTCTCTGCGGTGCTATTTATATTGTCAGATGGAGTAACTATACGACACAGGATAATTGACTAATTTTATGGTGTTTTATTCTGTCTCATAAATCTTAACTATTTATTTATGTGAATCTCACATTTATTCATGCGGCACTCACGCGGAACTTACATAAATAAATGATTGAGATTTAGGGAACAGAATAAGATACCATAAAATTAGACAGAAGATCTAGACTTAACTCCTGAAACCTTTACTTTGGTATCAGATCTTCCTTTTCAATTAAGCACAATTAAGCAGTGGCTAGTTGTGTTATGTTTGGATCTACGGTGCGGAAGATAAATACTTATTTACTATAATTTTTACGGTGTATTTGAATCTACGATGCAATGCGGAGAACAAATACTTATTCACTACAATTTGAAAATGTGGTTATATTTTTATACATACAGGTAAATTACTATAGGCCTCATAATATAACAATTAAAACTTATTGTATTAAATGTATAAATATGAGCTCCATTATTATATTACAAGCAGGCCTGCTGTTTTAATTGTATAAACAATGGCTGCTGTTATGTAATTGTAGGATTCATGTTTTAGTTAATTTAAAATATAAAAACAATATCATATTAATATTGATATAACATTTAATTAATATGCTGTTAATTCTGTTAAATTTTTTGTTCATTTAGGGTTTGTTTTAAACATCTTCAAAATGTTATATTTCAATTTAAACATTTTTAAATATTGTAGTCTGTTTTATAATATGTCATAAACGTTGAGGTTTAAAATATATTTTTAGCTTTTGAAAGGCCTCAATTTTAATATTTTTAAAAAGATTTAAATAAATTAATATTATTTTTTAATATCACATTATAATTTTTATAATATAAACTTTTAAAAAAATTAAGTTAACGTTAATTTTAATATTTAGGCGGTGAATATAATTTATCTAACGTTATATATATAATCTATTGAATATTAGTACTTAAGAATAATTTATTTAAATATTAGATAAATATTTTTCTTAGTTTTTATAAAAATATAATAATAAATATTATTTTCAATATCCCTTTTACATCCTATTAAATTGTAGCTAATATCATTTTAATAAAGTTAAATTGAGATTTGATAATAAAAATAATTACAAATTTTATTTGAATAAAAATTAAAAATAAAAGTATACTTTTAACCGAGTTATAGTTATTTTAACATGTTAAAAAATAAAAATAAATATTTTATTTAATATTATTAGTTAATTTTACATTTGCAATGTAAAAAGTATTAGTAGAGTTCAAATTCTGATAATCAGGATTCCAGGATTCAGAGACGAGAGAGTTCAAGTTCAATGAAGGGCTTTCTTTCTCTTCCATGTCCTGTGCAAATAGGCTGCAAAGAAGTTAGTGATGGGATAGGATTATGCTGTGCATATACCTTGCTTTTTCAAGTATTTTTAGTGATTCTCCATTCCTTTACAGGATTATAGTTTTGGATACCGTATCTCACTGTTTCAAGTAATTATGGAAGCTTGCTAATGGTGAGAGCTAAAACATAAAGGACGAAATAGCAGGACCACCCACTTTAATTTCTTGCATTTATGATTCACCCAGCAGGAAACTGGTTCACCTCAGTAACATCATAGACTCGTTTGCTCTAAATGACAGCAGATATATATGATTGATGTGGTCCGTTCATGATAGGAGTAATTACACAAGCACGCTTTAGTTTACAAGTTAATGAAAATCAAAATCCATGCCCGAGTCTTTCCAATGGAGGACAGTTGGCTTAATTGGCAAAACTTATCCGCTTTCTAGATGATGATGCAGGGATGATAGGAGATAGGTGACGTCGAAGGAGGCATAAAGCTAATAAGTGGGGTTGATCTTTGAATTTTGAATTGAAATTCTGATTCTAAGCCAAGCCAGGCACTAAAATAATGACAAATTTGTATCAATTGTAGTGCTATAACATGGTAAGAATCGGATCTAGCCTTTAGAGGGCTCCATTAATTACTGTCCCTGCTAGGAATCACTACCTTAGCCTTTCCGTTTCTGTAGCTTTCATTTCAGATAAAATTGACTAATTATATAGCTGCAGAGGAGTAGCATTTGGACTGTTTTCATGCATGCATGGACCTGTAGATTTCCCAAATCTGATGGATGGCGGTCACATTTTTGGAATCTGATTCAATGGCCGTAGCATTCAACCTGAAAGGAATTATACCACTCATGGCCCATCTTCTTTCTCCTAGCCGCAACCAACTCACGAGTCACAAACCTGAAGCTTCTGTGACAGAGACTGGCCATGCCATTGCCAAGCAAATCAAAACCCTATCTCAGTGTCTCCATTATCTGTATCGAAAGCGTCTTTTTCCTGCCCACTTAATGATCTGAAAAACTACCAAAGTAACACGTTTTTTCATTTCTACTGTTGCTGATAACTAGTTTGGAAGATTGGCCTCCATGTATAAAGATAAAAGAAAAAACTAGCTCGTGGGCAGATTACAGTGGTTAGATGCTCGCAAAATTCTTGCAATGTTACGTTGTCCACCAAGAAGCTTCGTGGGGTCTTATAATTCTTCGCCATTGCTTTGTTATGTCATCAAGAACAACCAGAATATGTACATGAAACACTTGAAAATTAACGATATTTACGAGTTTTACAGACATTAAGAACAAGTAGGTCGGCACTTGAACGTGGGTCCTTGGAAAACAACGACAGGCTAGAAGGAGGGACAGTCACAAGTCGCAACGAAAGAGAAAGGATGCAGTTTGGTGAATTATGGTTCGTACAATCTTGTGGAGGCCTGTTTTCGTGGACACTTTTAGTTGGTTTGATGAGTCATTGAGCTTATCTTATCCGTATTGTGTATGCCTTTTGCTTTTATTCTCTTCTCTACTTTGTAAGCTTAGAATCAATTCATATTCTCTACTTTGTCTGTGTAAGAATGGGATAGCTGAATAGGAAAAGACAAAGAAAAGGCTATGTACATGTACAACGAATCATTTTGATTTAGATATATAGGGATAAATAAACAGTTTAAAGATAAAGCTACGTACTATTGAATCTCCCTAAATCTTATATTTTCGGAAAATTTTTATCTTTCAATGGTTAAAATAATTGTTTACCTATCTAATCTTGCCCTTGACAAATTTGATGAGAGTGCATATGAATATATTAATTATTATACAACAAATATTTATTTGAGAAAAAAAGGCTTGTTTTATCATTTTTTGTCTTAATTGTTTATTATATTTTTATTTAAATTATAATTAATTAATTTTTATATTAAAACTATGTTAAAAGATGTAAAATTATTTAAAATGGTATTATTAAAAATGGTACTTACTTAGATTATACAACCAAAAAGAAAGAGAAAACGCAAGGAGAGTGGTGGGTTCCATTTGGGGAGCGGCGACGGTTGATAAACTGCTGAAATCAATATGTTAAAATGATAAGTACTTATTCTCATGTGTTTGAGATTGTTATTTTGGTAACTGCTTAAATGTGAAAAAATGTATTTGACAAGTACAGTGGCGATTGTTATAAAGAAATAAAATGACTAAAAAGTTAATTGATTTAATAAACTATTAATTGTTGTATAAATAATTTAAAAATATAGTATTATTCATATAAATTTAAAATTATAAATAATAAAATATTAAATTAAAATAAGAAAATATAAATAAAATCAATTAGTAAATAAAATTTTCATAAAAAATATTATTAGTCATATGAATGTAAAATTATAAATAATAAAATATTAAATTAAAATAAGAAAATATAAGTAAAATAAATTTAGTAAATAAAATATTTCATAAAAATATACGATACGTTAGACTTGTTTTTTATTAGTTGAGGGTATAATGGAAAATAATAATTATAAGAAGGTTATTAATAGAAAATATAATTTCTATCACAGAAGTACTTTCCTACTGTAACTTTCTTTCTATTTATTAATTTCTATGGTGATACCACACTTTTTTTCAATCTCTACCTGTTCACCTACATATTCAAACATGTAATTATGTTTAGAAACTGCGGTAGATAAATATTTATCTTCATCGCATTGCAAATCCAGACGTAGACGCAGACGCAACATTAATGTAAAAGGTGTTATTGACTAAAACCCATCAAAACGCACTATGAAAGAACTAGTAAAATATACGAGGACGCGATAAGTTGAGAGAAACGATATGCATTTTCACGTTACTTTATTTACACTAGCTACTAGTAAGATTAGCATGACTCAAGTTTCCTACATTGTGAGTTTGGGATTGGAATATCAAATTTAAGTCCAATAAGAAATGAATACCAAAATCTATCAAACTAAGTTTACGTGGCTGACTTTAAAATGCTAATCCTAGGCATAGCACTTATCAGCGTAATTATTTCTTTAAAAAGAAACATTATCACCGTAACTTTATATTGGATTCCAAGTTAGTGGAAAAGGGAGGAGCTCGGAAGTCGTTCTCTTGTATAATTGCCTGAAAGGGTTACTATACGGAACGAACTTCGACACAATGATTTCTGTAAATATCCTGAACAGCTTATCTTCCCCGACTCATCCACTCTTCTGCTGCCACATCTTCGGCTTTTTCTCTCTCAAACATGTACTTGTTGAACGAATAGTAAAGGTTTTTTACGCTTTCAGGCCACGCGTGCTAATGCATATAGGCCGTGGGTTGCTTTCCTATAATGCGACTTTCTGTGTTTTACCTTCTTCCATTGCCTTTGATTTGACACATACTGGATAGGACAACACCCTACCCAAAACCTTCTTTTGGGTTCAGTTCAGCGACCAACCCTGTTCACAACTTTTCAAATTGTTTCGAGGGATCCTGCTTGACAGGGGTTGTTTTTTCATGCGACGACGCTAAAACACATGAGTTCCATGAAGCTTAGGCGTCTAAGCAACAAACAGAGTTCACGGATATCGAGTTGGGGCCATTTCCTTGAACGATTCTCCTCATATTTTTCTCGAAACAACAGCAACAAAATATTCCCGAGTACTGAGTACATGCCTGGAAGTGTCGAATACCTTCGGCAAGACAAAGAGGCACTGAAGAAATGGAAAGTTCTGGCACGCGTGTCCACAAAATCATGAAGATGTGTGGAATTTCCATTACGAGTAATCTACTTACTGTTGGCTACTGTTTTCTCTTAGTTACATCACGTTATCTTGTTTCTGCGCCTGTCAAAGTGCTTGAAGCTTGGGATTTACTTTCATAAATTTGTTGGTCTCACATCATACAAACTATACCTTTTGATTCAACTAGCACCTGTTCCTTATTATGCGTCAAACGTATGGGTTGAGTTTAAAGAAGTGAAATCAATTTCCTATTTAGATACAAGCAAAACTCTAAATTTAATGTGACGCCAAGTTGACCCTATGCTCAATTGAGAAATGGTATCGAGCGTCTAGCCGGACGTTTGAGTTCCTAAATACAAAAAAAAAAAAAGATAGATTAGAAAAAAGTAAGGACTTAAAAGAGGTAATTTGTTTCTATTTTTTTTTTTGGTTTTTTTTTTTAATTTTCAAATTAAATAAAAAATTGTTTGTTTGAGTTTTAATTTTAGTTTTAATTTTTTTAGTTTTTTTCTATTTTCAAAAATTGTGAAAATCATAAAAAGTAGTTTTTGTTTCTTGTTCCGTTGTTTCATAATCTGAATTACAATTATTTAAATATATATTATTTAATTATTAACAAAAATTCTAAATAATTTAATTCAAGATTATATATTTAATAAATTGAAATTAAATAACAATAAAATATGAATTATTTAATTTTTATAATTAAATTATATGTAATTAAAATTTAATAAATATAGTTAAATTAAAAATATATAAATATTCAAATAAAAATTGATTTAATAATTAAAATATAGTTCAAATAAATATTAATTTATAAATAAAGTTTTAATTTATAAATTATTTTTGATTAAATAGCATAATTTGATTAATAGTTTGTTAATAAATATTATAAAAGAGATTAAATTAATTTATTTAATTAAAAATAATTTATCTTTAAGTTTTGTATAATATGTAATTATTATCGGAGATAAAAAATGACTACATTAACATTATAACCTAAACATGTTTTTATTTTTAATTAAAAAAATATAAATAAAAAATGAATACTGCAACAGAAAAGCAAAAATAGAACTAAACAATCCCTAAATTTTGTCATCTAAAGATTTTAATATAATTTTTAAATTTTTACTTACAAAAAAGGTCAAAAAATTTATTCTAACATTTAAAGATTTAGATATCTTTGTTTAAATTATGAAATCTTAATTGTTTGTGTTAAAGTCACGTCTCTTAGACACGAAGACTGATTAACTCATAGTTGATTAATTTATTAATTTTGAATCGAGTTTAACTCAATTTAAATTATTATTCCTAAAAATATCTCTTAAAAATAAGTGGGTCCGTAAAATAATATCATAGGTCAGTTAATCGTTTTCGGATATAAATGATTCTTAGCATGAACTTGTGTCCATTAACGTACAATAACCACAAACGAGGAGATTGGTTGTTGAAATTATTGCCAAGTAACTGGTGTTATATCAATTAGGCTTAGGCACATAACTACCTAATAGTACCTGAAATTTTGACAGAATATAGGGATTCAATTGCAAAATTAAATTATTAAAGGATCAGATAGGAAAAAGAAAATATATCACTTATGCTCTGTTTGCGGTTGAAAGGTTAATAACGGTACGGAATGAAACGTAAAACACTTCTATCGTTTAGTTGAGGGTTTCATAATGGAATGGAATGGATGTGAAGGGTTTCATGTTACATTCCACTCTAACATAAATAGTGAAAATAAGAAAATTTTGATCCAGGGGTATAAGATGAAATGTAAATTAATAAATGCATATTACCTAATATATCATAAATAATTTTTCTTAATATCAATTATTTCTTCTAATCCTAGCCTTTTGTTCCCCGTACTCATTTATTATGAGCCAAAAGCTTATCATCCTCAATAATATTTTTATATTATTAATAAAAAATTGTATATAATTAATAATAAAATAAAATTTTATTAATAAAAATAAAAAATATATCAAAAATCAAAATTTAATTGTTTGTATATATTTCTGTTCAAAGAAAAATATAAATAAATAAATTTTAAATATAAATCATATATAATAGAATAAAATTTATTAAATAATTGATAATAATATTTTATATAATTAACAATAAATTGTATATAATTAATAATAAAATAATAAAACTTTTATTATTTTAAAATAAAAATATATAAAAAATTATTTGTTAGGGTTGTGACAATCGTGACTTTTTAATTAGACATGATTTCAGTTTTAAAATCGTAGCGTTAAATCTTTTGCAACAACAATTTTAATATCTTTATCTTCCAAATAATATTTCACTAAAGTATATTATAAACCTTTTCATCTCTCCCAAATAACTTTTCACTTTTTCATTGTATTACATTATATTCTATTATAAATTGTTCCGCTTCGTTCCGTTCTATTTCATTCTATTTTATTAATTAATATCCAACTAAACACCCCTTATTTTTTTCATTTTCTCTCCAACTCTCCTCTCCTACTCGATGCATCCCTCTGCTCAATCTCAATCTCAAATCTCAATTTCAAGCCTCAGCTCACCTCGCTTGAGTTGCCTCTCTGAAGTCTAGGATCAAGAATCGCGATTGTCACCTCTTCTTGTCTCATTTGTGCATCTCTCCCCTCGCTTTGCCTCTCACCGTCATCGAATCTGTCTTACTAGCCGGGTGAGGAGCTTTCAAGTTTCGAGATTTGAAAGTTGAAACAACATATCAATCAATTTTGATATGGTTATGAGAATTAGGGTAATATGAAAATAAAAAGTAGCGAATAATGTAGACAATGATTCTGGGAATTATAGCAATACAAAAATAAGAAGCAGTGAAGAAAGTAGACGATGGTTCCAGCAATATCGGACTATTATTATTTGGTGTTGAAGCTTTTGTTGGTTTGTAGTGGGTGTTGGTTTATGCCTTATAGCTAATTGCTCTGATTCCCATAATCATGGTCTACATTATTCACTGCTTTTTATTTTATCCATATATTTATATGATATTTATATAAATCTGAGAATAAAATTTAATTAAACATGATAGAAATACCATATCCGAAATCTTAGTATTAAAAAAAGCAAAGATAGGGGAGCACCAGAGAAGTCATCACCTATAGAATGGAAGCAAAATCCATTAATTAACAAGCATTAAAGACGATTTTGGATGGGATTATATAGGTAGAATTTTTGTCAGTAAAACATTTTTGAAAAGAGATTTTTTAAAAATCTTCAAATTTGAACTTCTTAAAAAGTTGTATTTTAGTTTCTAAAACAGTCATTTCTATTAAAAAACAGGACTTTTAGATTTTACGGTCAATCACTCATTTTTTTAAAATAACTTTTGCGGTAGAAAAAATATTTATTCACTCTTTAAAAGCTTAACTGAACAGATGCAAAGAAAAAAAGAAGACGAAAAAAAGAATATATATACATATCTTCCTTCAAACTGTAAAATTTGAATTTAATTTCTTTAAAATTTAATAACTCAAAATTCAAAAAATTAAAATTAAAACTCGTATTGAATCAAAATGTGGACCTGCCTTGACTTTGCCTAGTTATAGTTGGGTTGGATCATATCATAGTTTACTCAAGAATCACCCATTATGTTTGGGTAAGCCTAAAAGGAGTTTGAGTCCTTTATGGGCTTAGGCTAAACTCAAGATTCAGGGAAAATGGGGCTTGATGATCTTAGTAGAACATTATTCTCGAGAAAACCTATTATGCCCATCAATTATTGACGAGTAAAATCTCATCGCATGCGAGCCTACATACGGGGGCCACTATTAAATTCTCTCCGCTCAAATGTCTGCAACGACGTCGAAGGATGTGTACGAGCCGTCAGAATTTCCTTCTCAGTTGGTAAAAGCGCGAGTGGAGTCCACAACGAACGTGTACTTCACCCAACCAGATCGCTCGCCCCATTAGAAATTGGGACATACGAATCTGCTAGTCCAGTGCCTTCGTTTGTACTTTTGACTTCCATTGAAGAGGTAGATCAGAAGCAAAGTTGAAAATGACGAGGTCAAGCTGGGGTCTTTCTTTAGATTTATGAAGAAGGTTTGTGGATTTTTATTTTCCTTTGTCAATACTAAATGAAGAGATCAAAATATCTTTAGTAGTCCACTGTGTTTGTAGACCTGAAGACTTTTTGAAGTAGTGTTGGAAGTTAAACGTGTAGTGTGCGTGGACGAGCTAGGAGGTTAAGGTATATACTTTCTGCTGCTATAAAAAAGAAGAAGAAGAAGAAGAAGAGGAGGAAATCTGGTAATTGGGTGGGGTTCTGTAATGGAGAACTATTTGAATGAGAATTTTGGTGATGTGAAGCCAAAGAACTCGTCGGAGGAGGCGTTGCAGAGATGGAGGAAGCTGTGTTGGGTAGTGAAGAATCCTAAACGACGCTTCCGTTTTACCGCTAATCTCTCCAAACGGTTTGAGGCTCGAGCTCTTCGTCGCTCCAATTTGGTCCGTCCCTTTCTGTGTCTTTTCCTCATCCGATCTTCTCCTTATATTGTCTCTACTTCCCAGATTATATCAGATTGTTTAGAAAGAATTAAAAGAGAGAGATTTTAATTAAGATTCGTTTCGGTTTTCGTTTATTAGACGTTCGGTTGCTATTTTTGGAGCTGCAAGCTTAAATTTTCTACCTAACAAATGGATCGGATGTGAGTGTCATAGATTCATATAAATCAGAACAAAATAAAGAATAAGGCAGAAGTGATCCAGAAGTAATTTCTTATCTGTTAACCTAATGTTTTCCTGATTTTCCTCCACTGTAGGAAAACCTTAAACTCGCTTTTTTGGTTACGAAGGCTGCACTTCATTTTATCGAAGGTAAACACCCGTTGCCCTTCTCAAAGCTTAGTGTTACACTGGGTTTTGCCCTCCATGTCGACACTTCCCCTGCATGTTTACAGGTACTGACTACACACCACCTGAGGAGGTCAAGGCAGCTGGTTTTGAAATCTGTGCCGATGAATTGGGATCCATTGTTGAACGCTATGATCTCAAGAAACTGAGAGTACATGGTGGGATTGAGACTATTTGTAAGAAGCTCTCCACATCACTCAGTGATGGTATTTCTACTTCTGAGAATTTACTTGATAAAAGGAAAAGAATATATGGAGTAAATAAATTCACCGAGAGTCCACCTCGCGGCTTCTGGATTTATGTATGGGAAGCCCTACAAGACACTACTCTCATGATACTTGGTATTTGTGCCCTTGTATCTCTTGTTGTTGGGATTATTATGGAGGGTTGGCCAAAAGGTGCCCATGATGGACTTGGAATTGTTGCAAGTATTTTGCTTGTTGTGTTCGTTACAGCCACAAGTGACTATAGGCAATCTCTGCAATTCAGAGACTTGGACAGGGAGAAGAAAAAGATAACAGTACAGGCTACCAGGAGTGGTTTCAGACAGAAGATCTCAATATATGATTTACTTCCTGGAGATGTTGTGCATCTTTCTATTGGAGACCAGGTTCCTGCTGATGGGCTATTCATTTCAGGCTTTTCTGTTTTAATAAATGCATCCAGTTTAACAGGAGAGAGTGAGCCAGTTAACGTGAATGCTGAAAACCCTTTTCTACTCTCTGGAACCAAAGTTCAGGATGGTTCATGCAAAATGCTTGTTACTACTGTGGGAATGAGAACTCAATGGGGCAAACTGATGGCTACTCTTAGTGAAGGAGGAGATGATGAGACCCCATTGCAGGTCAAACTGAATGGAGTAGCTACCATCATAGGCAAGATAGGCTTATTTTTTTCTATTGTAACATTTTCTGTCCTGGTTCAAGGACTATGTAATCGTAAGCTTAAAGAAGGAAGTCATTGGTCCTGGTCTGGAGATGATGCTATGGAAATGTTGGAATATTTTGCCGTTGCTGTCACAATTGTTGTTGTTGCGGTTCCTGAGGGACTGCCCTTAGCTGTAACATTGAGTCTTGCTTTTGCCATGAAAAAGATGATGAAAGATATGGCACTCGTGCGCCATCTTGCTGCTTGTGAGACAATGGGGTCTGCCACAACCATCTGTAGTGACAAAACTGGGACACTAACAACTAACCATATGACTGTTGTAAAAACATGTATATGTGGAGAAGTAAATGAAGTTAGCACCTCCAACTTTTCTGCAATTCCTGATTCATCTGTAAGAATTTTACTTGAATCATTGTTTACCAACACTGGAGGAGAAGTGGTTATGAATAAGGAGAATAAAACTGAGATACTAGGAACTCCCACAGAAGCAGCTCTTCTAGAATTTGGGCTTCATCTTGGTGGGAATTTCCAAGAAGAGCGTAAAAAGTCAGAAATGGTTAAGGTTGAACCCTTCAATTCTACCAAAAAACGGATGGGGGTAGTTATAAAGCTACCTGATGGAGGTTTTAGGGCACATTGTAAGGGTGCTTCTGAAATCATTTTAGCTGCATGTGACAAATTTATCAACTCAAATGGTGAGGTTGTTCCCCTTGATGAATCATCAATCAACCATTTGAAGGATTCTATTGAGCAGTTTGCTAGTGAAGCTCTTCGAACTCTTTGCATTGCATTCATGGACATTGGAACAGACTTCTCTGCTGATACTGCCATTCCTTTTGAAGGCTACACTTGTATAGGTATTGTGGGTATCAAAGATCCAGTTCGCCCTGGTGTCAAGGAATCTGTTGCTATCTGTAGGTCAGCTGGTATTGTTGTTAGGATGGTCACTGGAGACAACATAACCACTGCAAAGGCTATTGCCAGAGAATGTGGAATATTGACTGATAATGGCATAGCTATTGAAGGACCTGATTTCCGGGAGAAGACTGAGGAGGAGATGCAGGAGCTTATTCCCAAAATTCAGGTAAGGTAATTTTCCATTGTGTTATATTGGGAGAACATAGGGTGTTAGTGCTACTATTTTAATCTTCTCGAGATTGAAGCTCACAGTTTATGTGGAATGCCAATTGGTTATTTTTTTCTTTTTGAATGGAAGTCCCTAGGTTTGTTCTTGAAGTGAAATCTATGGAAATGTACTTCATGCTCCATTCCTAAATGTTATGCCGTCCTTCCACTTTAAGAGACCTTTGTGAATTCAAGTTCTGAGTGCAACTTTCTTTTTTGGTTCGTTCTTTTCCAAATATGTGCCTGTTGAATTTCAAGGTGAAGTTGTCTTATGGTTGCAAATTAAACTTTCTACAAGAACAACAGTGATTCATTTAACTTCACCAGAGCATGAGGAATCCTTTTGTTTCCTCATTATCTACATGGATTTGGCTCTATATGAGGTTGTGCATGATCTTCATATAATGGAAGCAGTGTTGGGTATTTGCAAAATGTGCAGGTAATGGCTCGATCATCCCCAATGGACAAGCATACCCTAGTCAAACGCCTACGAACTACTTTTGGTGAAGTTGTTGCTGTGACTGGGGATGGTACAAATGATGCTCCAGCACTTCATGAAGCAGACATTGGACTTGCTATGGGAATTGCTGGAACTGAGGTTTGTCAAGTGCAATCTGTACGCTTTACTGACCTATAGTAATTCAGAAAAATGGTCCTTGCCATTAATAACGTTGTAGGTTTTTGCAATTCTTTACATTACTCCTAAACAATTGATTGGAACATTAATACAAGATTTATATGGTATTTTCCCAGTGTGTAGCTTATGGGCTGCAAATGCTGCTGGTACAAATTTGTGGGAGTGCTGAAAGCATATTCTGGTTTTGCAGGTGGCTAAAGAGAGTGCTGATGTAATAATTTTAGATGATAACTTCTCCACAATTGCAACCGTGGCAAAATGGGGGCGCTCAGTTTATATAAATATTCAGAAGTTTGTCCAGTTTCAACTGACAGTTAACGTGGTAGCTATGATTGTTAACTTTTCATCTGCTTGTTTGACAGGTAAGTTGAGCTTATTTTCTGTTTACATTTTCTTTCTTAGCTTGCCCTTCTGTTCTTGATCTGTTTTTGGCATAATGTTCCCCAGGGAACACTCCCCTAACAGCTGTTCAACTTCTGTGGGTCAACATGATCATGGACACCCTGGGAGCTCTGGCTTTGGCCACAGAGCCTCCAAATGATGATTTGATGAAAAGATCGCCTGTTGGTAGGAAAGGGAACTTTATCAGTAACGTAATGTGGAGGAATATTTTGGGGCAGTCTTGTTATCAGTTTGTTATTATATGGTATCTTCAGACGAGAGGAAAAGCAGTTTTTAATCTTGATGGTCCAGATTCTGATTTAATTCTAAACACCCTCATTTTCAACTCATTTGTTTTTTGCCAGGTAAAGTCTTATAATTTCCATTTTCCCTTCCCTTCAAGAAACTGAAACAGATAAGACAGATGATTATGATGAGCAGGTGTATCAAGTGCTTTTGTGAGCTCAAATTGTTACGGACTGATTGCTCTAGGAGTGTCATATTAGCCTTCGACATGAAACTATTATTGTTTCCGGTTATCTGGCCATGATCCTGCAGGGGTTTTATACCTGACTTTAGAGTTGTCATTTTTACACTGCAGGTTTTTAACGAGATCAGCTCCAGAGAGATGGAGAAGATAAACGTATTTGAGGGGATACTGAAGAATTATGTATTCGTGGCTGTCCTTACATGTACCGTGATCTTCCAGATCATAATCGTTGAGTTCCTGGGTACATTTGCAAACACAACTCCGCTCAGCTGGAAACAATGGTTTGTTAGCATATTCCTTGGGTTCCTTGGCATGCCAGTTGCAGCTGGTCTAAAGATGATTCCTGTTGGATCAAGCTGAAGCCTTGTCAAATGCAACAGATACATTCTCAGTAGTGAATGAATTCTTCTTCTTTAACATAATTTGTATTTAATTATCGGGTGTAGCTCATCATACATTAGCAGCGTCGATGTTATTATGGAAGTTTGTTTCACCGTGGAAGTTGTTTCGAGTCACTAGGAGGAGATTGCGATTAGAGTGTAAGTATCTTGTCTTCATCATGTTGTTCAAAACATCCAACTCACCTGTAAGAATACTTTGAACGTAGGTTTTCAAACTGAAACAATAGTTTGATATTGAAATGTCTGTTTTGCTTGTTCTTCCAAATCTTAAACGTGATAACGATAGCTTCAAAGCATAATCAAACTTTGAGGTGATCGTTTAAATTTGTGAAAAGCTGGAAAAACGACTTGTCCGTCCTCAATCTTGGAAGTTATGGTTTTATGTTCGTCAAACTTCTGTATCGATTAGTTTGTTTCAACTCTGTTTTATTAAATCTTATCTAAATTTACGTACGACATGATAGAAATATCATAATTGGAACAGGAGATGTAATCCGATGTTATGAACCCTAGAAATTATCATCTAGATCAGTAATTATAGGCTAATGATTGGTTAATTAACAGTTAACGAATTTGGGGTTTAATATTTCCAAGTAATTTGTGCATCTGATCAACCCCAAGAAAGCTGTCTGCCAGGGGAGTGTTCAGGCATGCAGCCAACAAAACTCTGAGAGTGGGGATTAAAGCAGGCCTACTCTGCCAAGGCAAGCCCCAAACATTCAAACAAATCCAATTCACGTCAACTTTTAAGTCTTTTTACACTACTAGTTTCACTTCTTTTTTAAATATAATTTTTAATATCCGTTCTCAATTTTCTATAATATTTATTAATAAAATTTATTTTATTTTGTTAAACTAGTTATTTTAAAAATTAATTTTGTATTTATAAATTAATATTTATTTTAATATTTTAACTATTAATTTAATTACAAAATTTAAATAAAATTATTAAATAAAATTAAACTATTCATATTTCATATTAATAATAATTTTATTAAAAATTAATATATTAAATAATTAAATAATATATATTTAACTAATAGTAGATCAAATTATAAAAAACAAAAATATAAAACAAAAACCGGTTTATGATTTTCATAATTTTAAAAATAGGAAAAAAACTAAAACTACAAACAGAAATAAAAAACTTAAATAAACAAATTTTTTATTAGATTAAAAAAGAAAATAAAAATGGAAACAAATAGCTCTACCTTTTCAAGAGACAAACAAAGCACCCGATCAAATGGTAGGGTTGCATGAGAAAAAAAAGGGAGTAAACATATAACTATTTAACCACAGTTAGCAGCCTTTGAGAACTCTTTGGGTCTGTTGGTTCTTTAGTGGCACTGCCGCACTGGTCTTGTGCCTCAGCTTTTCATTGCCCTTTTCCCCATCAGTTTTCTCCTTTCTTTTCAATCAACTCCAAGCAATCCGTCAAGTAATAGTCAAATTACTCACGAGAGACTAATGATATCATTTACAAGTGAAATAACCTTTTGTTCGATTGTCGCCTTAGGATTACTTCAAAAATTTAACCAAAGATTGCATATATCACATCCTCAGGTCGTTTTCTTTGAGGAACCAAAGGTGAAATTAATTTCCTAAATTCAATTAAATGCGATGCAAACTAACTATAAAATGGGGTTGATTTTAACAATTACCGCTAAAATTTGTAACGAATGG
>JAOSBN010000002.1:3357046-3376037 GCA_027563595.1 Erythroxylum suave | reverse complement strand
ACAATAAGATTATTGCAAAATGTTAAATGATCAATACCTTGATGTATTTAATTTTAGATTAACTATAATTCGGTAATTACTTTCTTCAAGTGATTTCAAAGTTCTGTTTTGATCTAACAAGTGCTTTTAAAAGTGAGGCAAATGTTTGTCGCAGTTGTACTTATTAATAACCAAAAAGGTTTCCTTGTATTACAAAATATCTGAATACAGTATGATTCTAAGACAAGGTTGAAGCTTAACTGGATGCAGTATAACTGAAATGCATCTCTAGTTGAAATTGAGCATTCATCATTGAGATCATCTGAAGAAAAAAAATTAAACCAAAGTGATCTTTTGGCTCTAGTCAAAGGATACTATCGGCACTTGTGCTCTAATGCCCTCTTTTAGTTGAACTGTAAGTATATGGATCACAACTCAGAAAAAGGACAAGTTTATCCACAGAGGCCGCCGGAAATCCAGTCAAACTATATGCGTAAAAAACAAAAATGTGTACTTGTGATTCCAAAAAGCAAGAAACCTCGTAAAATTTGCTTATGTGAACATATGACGATCCTGTAAAGTGTTTATTCATGGTTCCAGTATCCCCGTCACGAGAATCTAGAACTTGACAATCCTGCCATGTGTTTGCTCATAGCTCTGTCCTTCCTGTAATGACTACTGCCACTGCCTCTTCTGCCTCTTCCTCTTGCGTTTCCTGCATTTCCTCTCCCTTCCATCTCTGAACCATCGGATTGGTTATCTTGCTCATCCTGTCCTTCCCTCAGCTTTCCTCTCCCCCCTCTCCTTCCCCTCCCTCTAGGATTCTGCTCAATGTCCCTTTCTTTCTTCTCATGTTCATTGGATTGGTTTTCACGTTCCTGGTACTCAACCAACTTATTGACAGCACCCAGTGGAATGTTACCACCTCTACCAAGACCATATATCAGTTCCCCCTGTGCTTGAGTTACAAGCGAAGCTTCGATCGAATTTGCAACTGCAACTGAACCAGCCACCTTGTAGCTATAGTTCTTTCCATCCTTGACATAATACTGTGGTTTCTTTCTGGATCCCCACTTTCCATCTGATGGAGCCTGAGCGGGATTTTCCCTTTCAGTACCTAAAGGTTTCTCTAAATTAGAGATGATTCTGTCACTTGATATTTCATGATCTTCGAGCCCCGAGTCTCCAACACTCAGACCCAAGTCATCAAAAGAATCATCATACTCGTCTTCATATTCATATAGTGATACCAGGGCAGCAGTCTTAGCCAAGTCCTTGCTATCTCTGTTATCAAGGGCATAGTGATCTGGCATGTCACCAGACTTTCTAACGAACCTTCCAACTGAAGACGAGTTTGAACCAGAATCACCAGAATAATGCAAGGTTGGTTTTTCTCTAGCTACTATTGGGTCAGCAGAATGAACGGCTGCTGATGTAGATTCAATCAACTTCCCTTTTCCTTTATCCTTTGTACCAATAGTTGTACCTAACTTGGGAGTTGGCATTGTTTCTAACGTAGTATCCAAGCGACTTAGATCTTCGTGAAGAGTTCCCTCCAGGATCCGCTGAATAACATCCTCTGGATTCTGGTTGTACACTTCTAGACAGGCAGCCAAGAAGCCTTTACCATAATCAGGAAACAGATCCCTTATTTGACTAATTTTGGACTCCACTATAGCAGCATTTTCATCCATCTCCATACTTTTGTTCACAACTGGGGCTGGCCCTACATGATGCTCTTTGATATTGCTCTTCAGAGAAGAATTCATCAACCGAGACAAGTACTGGTTCTGTTCATCATCTATCAATATCCATCCTGCATAGATAAGCAAACATTAAAACATGAGTAACTCAACATCAAATCGAAGATGAAGCATAAAGAAGAGTAGATAGTTCCTAAACATTTGAGTATCCGACATCATCGTCTGAATAACTCTCAGTTCAGATAGTGCTATGCTTTAGAAAATGCCGAGTAAGCACCTACCATCATTTTGTAAATTTTGAAGGATGTCCATTAAATGATAATTCTTATCAAGATTCTGAAGAAACATTTGCCCGGTCACGTTCCCCAGATCATAAGGTGATGATCCACTGATCTCCCTAAGTGTCTGAATTAATATATCTGCTCTAATGACAGGATCCTCTACTTTAGCTGGAAACATCTTTGCAACTGCTGGAGTTGGAAAACAATTTTCATGTAGTTCCTTCTTTAAATAGCAAGCA
The DNA here is from genome assembly GCA_027563595.1 of Erythroxylum suave. Lineage (NCBI taxonomy): Eukaryota > Viridiplantae > Streptophyta > Magnoliopsida > Malpighiales > Erythroxylaceae > Erythroxylum > Erythroxylum suave. The sequence goes on along the minus strand of JAOSBN010000002.1, from coordinate 3,373,835 downwards.
TCCAATAATTTCCAACCAAACTTGACTATTCTTGCTGATAAAATCTTCAAGCTAACAGTCGCATTAGATAGCATCTCATCATCTCTACCCATCGAGATGATTTGGAACCCCTGCTGTAAAGATGGAAATAATGTATCATGCAATTTTGCAAGAGTGGTAAGCATTTCCTTGTTCCCATCACTGCACAGGTAAGATTAGTTTCCATCAAAAGAAGGCATATTTTCTTAAATTTTAAGATGCATAAGATAAAGAATCCAATAACAGAGATCTAGTACACCTCTATTTTAACATCATTATCAGCAAAGACATCAATTAGGAAGACCAATTTCCAACAGATAAAATGGCTCAGCAAAAAACATTAATCATGAGAAATCATCACTTCCAACTGCACAATGGCCAAGGGCCATTAAAAAAAACAAATTTAAACAAAAAGAAAACTGAAAGAGGCGATTACTAATAATGCTAGGGTTGGAGATAGACAAATTAAAGCTCATACATAAAGTACCTTAACTCAATGGGACATGAAAAGGCCACAGCTGCCGGTTTGTAAGCATTAACGAAAGCATCCATGGAGACAATAGCATCATTTATGAAATCCATCACCTGAAATGAGGGACAACGTCATGAACCTCTAAGGGATTAGAAGATAAAAATGGTGAACTGGCCAATGTTCCACCAATTTACTCTTCTAGAATCCTAACTTTCAAGGTTAAAAGAGTAGCGTCGAGTTTCATTCACGAACTTCATATTGACATTTGTCCTTCATATTATATTCACTCAGGTGCTACTACGTTTTGTTATCCTTCCAGCGGAATTGTAAGAAATCACGAATTAGGTCCAGATCTTTGAATGAATAGTTTTATTGTAGAGATGAATGAAAAATGTAACAGTGAAGTTGCAAAAGCAACAGCTGCAATGAAAAATGACGTGAGAAGAAATCGAAGAATTCACCTCTAAGAGATCCAAAGAAAGTTGCCGTAAATCCTGGCCTTCGCAACTTCCAGATGAAAATAGAACCTGTTCATCATCATCTAGAAAATGGTCAGTGGTTTAAATAATATGAATATCCATGACTTCTGTTTCTCATGATAATATAATTAGGATTAGATAAAAAATGCTTCAAAACAAAGAATGAACCATTACCCTTGCCATTATATTCCACATATTTAGCAAAACAACACTAATCTCCTTCATAATTTAGCAGGCAACAAAACCTTCCATGACCTAAACAGAATACCTCAAGGGACGATATGCACCGCTGATGCATTGTGTCAATGATGCCCAGGAAATGAGATGTTACAGCATATAGGTTATCATGGATTCCAGGCTGAGCTGTCAAAGCATTTTGGACCTGGAGCAAAAGATCAATAAGCCGCAGACCGTGAGAAAACAAGTGGGTGAAACGGGGGGCATTTAACTTTGTTTTATGACATGAAAGATGTCAAGGCTGCACGCAGAAATTTATGGCATTCACCTCATATCATATGGCCTCATAAATTCTCACATACCATCCATTGAATGAGGTGACTAACGAGCAGCTCAAACAACATGAAAGAAAAAGGTTTTTCTCTCATGACCATACATCAAAGTTGGGAAATTTCAGGGGAAGAGTTCCCCTAAATGGAAGAAGTTTACCAGCGATTTGGTCAATTCCTCATTTTCATGACCGTATATGGCACATATATCCAACAGCATAGGCAAGTCAAGCAACTTTTTTTCCTGCAGAAGGACTATGTACAGAACTAGTGAACAAATTGCATAAGAGAAATAACATATCAACATCAACAGAAGTATTATAGTGTTGTATGATCAAATACACTTTTTTAACTTGATGAAAATAAGAAGACCCACCTGCATGATCTTTAGAACTAAGGGAATCAACAGTACGAGCACCTGGATCCCTATTGGATGATCTAGAACACCAAATGAGAAGAAATCAAGGATTTGAACGTGAATGATGTAGAACTAAACAGAAAAGTGGTGGTAGGAAAATCACGTACATGCGATATAATAGCATAAAAACACGACGAGCCAAATCAAGGTCTCCAACGATGACGCCTGCTACTATACCCTTAGCTCCTCGATGAGGAAAATCGTACCATCTATTCCTATACTTTAGGAAGCTTTCCACAAACTCATGCAAGGAGTTGTCACTAGCCACTGGAATAAAAACATAAGATGGATTTTTACCAATTGTGTTTCTGACACGTAAAATCCAATAAACTGGAAACTAAACCCACCTTCTCTCCAGAACTCCCTAGGGCTCAGCTTGAGCAACCACGACAACTGTCTATTCAAAAGATCCACGACCCGCTGGGACTCGATCGGATCCAATCCTCCTTCATTCGCACCAAGACCCGCCGCCACAGCCTCATCCTGCGGCAAGTACTTGACGAAATTTCCGCCGCCGCGGTCGCCGGATGCGGGAATATCGGATTGCTGGGAAAGGGATTTTCTAAGAGAATTAGAGAGAGTGGGGTTGGTGTTAGGGTTTTGCTGTTCGGGGACAAATTTGCTGTACGTTTTTGGGTCGTTACTGCTGCTACCACCACTCCGTTGTTGATGTTGATTCCTGTTGTTGTGCGAGTAACGGCGCGACATGATAGACTACACCAAGGAAGAGATACGAGGATCACCAAATGGAACAATTATGTCACCAAGGAAGAGATACGAGTCGTTGGTTGTAATAAAATACAAATCTTCCAGTAAATGAATCTTTTCCAATTAAACAGTGAATTTAAATTTCCCCATTTATACACATCACAACAAGACACGACATTGACATTTAAATATTCGTATGCATATTAATCCAAAAATAAACTCACAAATAATCAAGAAGACAATTCTTGATCTCAAGAGCTCAGAAAGAAAATTGGGAAAGAAAATCCAGAGGAAACTTATTGAACAGATCTTGTATGGTTTAAACAATGAAGTAACATCTCTTGAATCTCGCACTTTCAAAACTTACTTCTGAACAATATTGGAGCCTTTGAAGAAGCAGCACTAGGGGTATCAGGTACACTCAAAATAGACGCCTTGACGTTCTCAAATGCAGCGCTGTTACAGTCCTCCCTACCGTTAACGACGACCAAACTGAAGCTTCAGTTAAAACACGTCGCCAGGAACGCATTTTGGAATTTAATTTCATTTGAGAATCAGCAAATACGAACAGAAATGAATGGAACAGAACAAACATACCTCTAGAAGCAGTCATGAAAGACACATAAGCTTGGCGTGTGTCTTCTCGAGAGACGCTTTGTAAGCCTCGTAGACGGTTTCAGTCTCACATTTGCTTCTCCGTCTGGGAAGAACGAGTTCAATTAGGGTTTTCATTGATTGTGAATGAACCTCATAGAGCATTAGCCTCTTCGGTGGTTGCTCCGCCGCCAGCTTATGCCTCGAGAACGGAAAGAGTCGCCGGGATGGTTTGGCCGGGATTAACTGCTCGACGGCTTAAAATTACGATTTTAGCCTCTATAGACTATAGTAGCCCAGCTTTAAGGGCTTGTTTCAGTGGATCAGTGGTGGGTTGGCCCGTGGGTTTGTTTTTATATAACTTTGCTGGTTCGAGTATACATATAAGCTTCTGGTCCTCCGCTAAACAACCTAGATAATGGTTCAAAGAGATGAGAGGATCTCGTGTTGCATCGAAATCATAGATAATGGCATGGTAAGGTTCTACTTGACACTACTTAGTTAATCTGCAATCAACTTTCATTTACATAAATACTTGTGAAACATATTCAGAGTTGCGCTTGTGACCAGTAGGAAAATATACTTTCCATTTTAGCCTTATAAATAGGATAAAAAGATACGATGACAATTTGATATTTTATAGTTTCTAGAAGTAAGATAAACTAAACTGAAAGCTTCCACCCTCCTTGGAGAATATAATTAGTCATCGCAATTCTCTGTCAACTGTTCGAAAAGCCTTTTTTTTTTAGTTATCTCATTAGATATTTTAGGAGGGTCCCAACTATAGAAAGACGCCTTTAAGTCATTCACATTCAAACTAATCTCTGCTCGCACCCGGTCAGCCCATAAGGGGTAAAGTGTTGGTCAAACAAATTTTTCCATTCTCAGGACTCAGAACTCGAGACCTCTAATTAAGAGATGAGAGTGCTGAACCTTTCACACCAACTTGTTTGATTCAAAAAGCCTTTTTCCATCCTTTTTGTAGTTAACAAGTAGTCTAGTTAAGAACCTTTCGAAAACTTTTGTGGTTTTCTTGTTAGATCTAGTTAAGAAGGTTTAAGACTAAAGTCTGTCACTAAAATCCGTATAAGCTTATTGGTTACCTAAGATGAACAGGTCTTAGATTGTGAAGGCTAGTCGATATTATTCACCATTTCATAGTCAAATTGAAGTCTTTTATCTCCTCTTTCGATTTAGAGCAAGGTGCTGGTACTTTCCCTTACTTTGAATACCTCGTGAATGACATAATTTTGTAGTGCACCTTTTTCTGCTATAGTTTTATGTTATAACCCAAGAATCTAACAAATTAAAGCATCGTGATGCATGTCAGCACTAATTCCTTCTCTAGGCTCTCGTGTGTTATTGTATAAAAAGCTTGGAGTTTTTGTATAGGATTCCAAACTTCTGCAAGTAATAGGATACCTAAATTCTATAACCTCGAATAAGCATCACAAGATCTCTTACCAAATCAATATTCTCTAATCCCTGTCCAACTCTCGCTACAACAAAGTAGGGAAAAGACTATGTTTTTTCTTGATAAGATTTTACAATTGTAGTTAAAGATCGATATTTGGTGACGATTTTAGAAAAATAGTCAAAAAAGACACTACAGCAAGGAAGACAATTGACTACGTTTTTTCGCTATGTTTCTAAATCGTCGCTAAAAGTAAGCTTACTAACTTTTAGCTACATTTTTTTTTCTAAAAGTAAGCTTTTGGCGACGATTTATGAATCCGTCACCAAAAGTCTAGCTTTTGACAACGATTTAATGATTCGTGACTAAAGGAATATCTTTTGCGACAATTTGAAGTTCTTTTGGCCAAACATGAAAGATTTGGTAACGATTTGAGGACTTCGTCACCAAATGTTGAACATTTGGCAACAATTCACATAATCTTTGCTAAATCTTCTACATTTGGTGACGAAATTTGAAATTGTTTCCACAAATTTGAACTTTTTAAAAATTAATGGAAAACGTGACGTCCATGTTTCGTTTTAAACGAAAACTCCATCATTCTTCTTCTTCTACTATCATCTTCCCCTGCATTTTGTGTTCTCTCCTTATGCACCCCATCGTCATCGTCTTGTTCCATCGCTTGCTATCTTTCTTGTTGTCAGTTGAGATATGTAGTCCATCCTTTGCATTATAGTTTTTCTTCTAACGGTGATGTAGTATTTGGGTGTTGTTTTCTGTTGGGTTTTGTGTTCAATTCGTGTGTGTTGTGTTTTTCTCGATGGTGAATGTATGTTATCATAATAATGAAGATGGTGAGATGGGTAGTACATACATAATGGCTTTATTGAACCTAAATATGGATTAGGAAGGTTGTTTGAGTACTGTCTATTAAGTGTTCATGAAAGTTCTTTTAGAGATTATTTTTTGTGTTGTGATTTCTAATTTATGCATTTGCTTCTAATTAACCTACATTATTATTTAATTTATTGCCTCCTAAGGATTACAAGAATGGATTGTTAGTTTTAGGAAGGGATGGTTGTTACTTTAATTAAGAGGAGGCAAAGGCAATTTTTTAGTCACTAAATCAACCTAGATTGTTAAATTTACGTTGTCACGCTTATGCTTGGTTATTGGGGTTCATTTGCCTCTCACAACAGTTTTTCAAGTTAAAATGGTAGGTTATTACTAAAATTGTTGCTGGAAACGGTGTTGGCAAAATCATCGTTTGCAAGTAAGTATTGTTATAACTTTCTAAAGGCTGTTTGAGTACACTGTGTATTAAATGTTCGATAAAATTCTATTAGAAATGATTTTTGTTTTATGGATGCACCCAATGCATATATATTACAACAATCGTTTTTTCTTTTACTATCGGGTTGGATTGTTGAGTGCTTACATGATAAAGAAGTTATACTTTGGAAGCTAGTTAATGGTTTTAAATGAATATTTTGCCGGATTACTTTCTTATTCCATCAGCCTCTTCTTTTCTTTCCTAATCGAAAACAAACTAGCTTAATTATGCATAATTTCAAGCACTCTATCGATCTTGAAGTAGCTTTCATGATTTTTATTGCTAATCTTTAATCTATGATAATTGACCTATAAAGTTGCTCTCATCAACATGATCAAACCTATGGTCATTCTAGTCATGTTGTAATTTTTTTGTAATCTCAGCATTTATAATTTGTAAAATGGTCTCTATATTTATTATTTTGTCCATATAAATTGTAATTAAAATCTTGTATACTAAGAATATTTTTTGATGGTATAATTTAATGATATTTTTTTATATACAATGCTTCAAATTATTAATTAAATTTGTATTATATTTTTATATAATAATTTAACAGAAAAATAAATATTATATACAATAATATGGATTAAAAATGACATAAATAATTATAATTAACATGGTATAACATTTCGTTAAAATGCATGCTAAAAATTTGAATACGTTTTACAAAACGTAACTAAAAACATTTGGTTATGTTTTAATAAACGTAGCTAAAAATATCTTGCTACTTTTCTGGAAACGTAGCTAAAAACAATTAGAAACAATTAGCTACGTTTTTTAAATCGTACCTAAACTTTTTTAGCTACGAAAACTAAACGTAATGAAAATATATTGGCGATGGTGAAAATTGTCGCTATAATTTTCGGCTACAAAAATTTGGTGATGTTTTTTTGCAAAGAATACAAATTACTACTATGAACTTTTAATAACAAATTTTTTGCCGTAAAATGACATTTTTGTTGTAGTGTCTCCTGAGTCTCCTCATACTCGGTTATACGTGTATCCTCGTAATTTTGTCTTGGATAAGCCTTTCCTCCTCACGTTGTAAGAAAGGTTTATTAATAATTGTCATTATTATAAAAATAAAAGATATTATTTTAATAAAATGAATATTTTTTGGTTATTAATAACCACCTATAATTTAGTTGGTCCGAATAAATATTAATCGTAAACTCATTTCTAGTTTTGCAACTTTCATATGCATGCGATCAGATACCGTACATGTGTTCATTAAAAGCTGATAAGATGTTACTTTAAACAAATTAACATTGATTTTATACGATTCCTCGTGACTTGGACATTGAAATTTCTGTAGCATATATAATATATATGTAATCTTTTCTTGTGTATTGATAATGATAAACAAACATTGATGATTGATCGGAAATATTCCAATCCCTCCCTCTCAAAGATCACAAGAATGCAGAAATCTTCTGATTGAGGGCAACATCAACTCCGTTGTACGCGATAGGAGCGAACATCCAGAGATCATCAGAGGCCAAGAGCTACAAGTTTTATAAGATGAAACTAATTAGAATAAATCGTCAGAAAGATGAAAAAGGGAGGAAAAGCTTCGTGCCCTTTAATTACCTTGATCTGGAGCTGCAAAAACTTGACATAGTGAACTGCTTCTTCAAGCATTGTACTTATATCAACCTTTGTTCCATTAGGAACAAGGTTCTGCAAGATTTTCAGTCGCTCATTTATCCTCTCTCTTCTTCTCTGCAATGTCAATTATGAACGTTTTACGTCAACAGAAGGTAACAATGGAGGTAATATGAATTGTGAAGCTATTCTTATGCATGAGTCAGCTTGTTAATGGTGTTCACGTACCCTTGCATAAAGGCTCTGAGGGTCAGTGGCCGATCCTCTACTGACTCTTGCTTTTCCATTTGAATTGAGGGCTTTGGAGACTTTGGAATCAGAAGTAGCCGCTGCATTGGAATCCTGAGAATCTTCATCTGAGTTACAACTGCTAGAGCTTCGCCCATTAGCTCCACAATTGCTTTCTTCTTCATCATTACTAACTGGACTGAGCTTCTGGTTCTTGTTTGAATGTCTACTTCTCTTATCATTTTGTACCTGCATTTTTAACCATGTTACTTAAAAATGGGAGAAGGCTTCCTGATTAAAAGTTCATTTTCATGTTCACGCTAATGAATACACTTACATCTGTTGTAACTCGAGGTATTTTCTTCATGACATTTGAAGGGTTTGGTTCTTGGGAATCACACTTCCGTTTGAGCTCAGGCTCCATGTTAGCAGGATCATTTGCTGATGGCTGATTTTCATCACCTAAGCTCCTCATTTTGTCACTGCTTACGCCTTCTTTAATACAGGCAGGTGGTCCTCTCATTCCCATTTCAGGAAAAGATGGTGCAAGTGAGCTGGCAGTTTTCGCGTCCATGATAGGAACACCCATGGACTCAGGAATGTGGTTAGTATTGCTAATGAATGAGTAAGTTTCATGGCCCGAAGCGGCAAATAAAACACTATCACTACAGTCACTGTTGCTGCGGTTATCCTGCAAAAAAAACTGCAGATTGTTGTTAAGAGTGCTCAAGGAATATAACGAGCTCCCATCTATCTCTGCCATGCTCGTAATGGCTTCAGGAAATGAGCAAAAAGCTGAGTGGTTAGGTCCCTCATTAAGCTGCAGAGGGAACAAACATTGTTGAGGAACTTCTGGAGTGAATTCAAGCTCTTCCATGGAAAAAATTCTGTTAAAGTCCCATTCTCCTTCAGGAAAAGCTCCAAAAGGCTCCATATTTATTTCAGACCTTTGGAAGCCTGTGGGCTAAAGATAGAGGTGTTGTGTTTCTCTGATGAGATAAGTTTGCTTCCTCTGACAAAAGCAAAAAACTAGAACCGTATTTATACCCAAACCTCACAAGGAATGTTAGGAAGAATTGACCCAATTAGTTTATTGGTATTCTTGATGCCTAATCATTTCTCTGGTGTAGGATCCCATGCTCTGTAACTGAACTCAGCAGTCCACCGTGGGGCCACTACCAGGCAAAGTACAACTAAGACAGGGCCAAGTTGACGGAACGACGGATTAAAATAACGCAAAAGGTCCAATGCCCTTTAAGCATAATATGCATGATAATCTACAACTGATGACACAGAAAGGTCTAAGTCTTACCATTTATGTACGATTGATTAAGAGGAATGTAGTTAGGCGGGATAAGAGCGGAAGCATGAGTTTTTGGATTATTAATTTGAAGGGTTCGGAACGTGGGAAGTCTTCGCGAGAATAGTTTATTGGTGGGAATTCTGTTGAAGAACTAAACAAAAAACGCGGCCAAAGGACGGCCATGTCGTGGAGATAAGTCTGACATTGTTAAAAAAAAGAAGAACACTCAGAATCCGACACGTTAACCGTTAAACTCGTTCCTTGTCTCCTTTTTAGCAGCTTGCACCTAACTAGCTAAGTAGTATTGTGTGCTCGTCTCAGTTAAAGGTTCTTTGGAGTTCTCACTGGCTAATTATATGATAATCATGTGATTGATTAAACTATAACTACAGTTCTGAACTCAACTTTATGAATAATCGTCCATTGATTAAACTATAACTACAGTTCCGAACTGAACCTTATGAATAATCGAACTTAAGAATATATCTAAATTGAATTAATTCAATAAAATGATAAATTTTTAATTTTCATATACAAAAGTAGAGCCATTGATATCCCTATTCTATGTAACTTAAGTTTAAATTTTGTATTTATATTATAGTTTTTAGTTTTCATTTTATATTTTTCAGTTTTTTTCTTTTAAAGAAAAACAAAAACTTATTTAATTATTAATATTAATGTAGTTATACTTTTATCATTAATAATAATTATATATTAGATAAAATATTTTTGATTAAATAAATTTATTTTAATCTCTTATTTAATAATTGTTAACAGACTATTAATAAAATTATTTTATTTTATTAAAATAAATAGTTTAAAATTAGTTTTTGATTATAAATTAATATTTATTTTAATATATTTTAATTATAAAATCAAATTTTATTCAAAATTTATATATTGTGAAGATATTTTAAATTTAATTATTTTTTATTAATAATTAATTAATTACAAAAATAAAATCAAATTATTATGTAAAATTAAATTATTCACTCTTCTTATTAATAATCAATTTAATTAATTAAATTTTAATATTAAATTAAAATTTTCATTAATCTTATTAAAAATAATATATAAAATAATTAAATAATATATATTTAGTTGATAGTAAATTAGAATATGAAACAACAAAACAAAAACAAAAACTAATTTTTATAGTTTTCATAATTTTTGAAAACTATAAAAAACCAAAATTAAAAACTCAAACAAACAAAAACAAAAATAAAAAACAAAAAATAAAAATTGAAACAAACGACCTAAGATTCATAACCACAACATTGTGATGGGGGAACTTCCCAACTCCTATGTCAATGTAATATATTAGGTAAGTCACGATATTACATGCTAGTCAAATAATAAAGGCTGCGGGTTATATTATGATTGCCAACAATTGCAACAATTACATATAATGCCCGTTTAATTGTAGGAAATACAATCTTTTTTTTTCGGAAACGGAGGAACTCGTATTCGTTATCTTTTAGATGTATACTAAGGAAGAATCCGTATTCGTTATTTTTTAGATATGTACTGGGTAAACTTTCAAATTGACACAATAGTCTGCAAATCAAACCAACCAGATACTCCATACTAGACAAGCTCTGTATTACAGACTCAATTGAGAGAATGTAGGTAGAGAAATTCGAACAACGAATCTTTTGGCCTCATTTTCTTCTCTTTACCAACTTGACCACACTTATAATTATAATAAATTGTGATAACAATCCAGATAATAATTTCACTATAATTACAATACTACAATGGCAATTTAAAACTATGATACGTGATTAAACTAAACCTGTAGGATAAAGAAGATTTGAAGCCTTTACCAGATATCGTTCCTTTGGTTCATTAATACAAAAAGGCTTATTAACGTATCTTTACACTTCCTAGAACAAATCGAATAAGAGCAGACTGTAATGGCTCTGAGTTAAACACAAAATCCCATAACACAAAAACAATCCTGTACAAGGAAAACACACAGATGCTTTATCTCTGCAAAGCCATTGTATCTTCAACACAACCATGACAAACACTTGGAAATCCCAGATTTGCCACGAAGGCGAATCCGCAGTAATTGATTTGGATTACCTGAATACTGCCATAAACACATACCCTTTGGCCCATAGATTCCGGCGAGACTTAAGGTACATTCCACGCGTCGGAAAGAGACAATTTTGTAGGTATTTTAACCGGAAAAAATGTTTTTCTAAGGTGCACCGGCCAATGCACGATTATTTAAGAAGAACCACAAAATTCAACCATTTTCGCAAATTGGAAATTAAATGATATAGAGATTTAAAAAAAGGGGAATAAAATCTCAGAAGGAGAGTACAGTTTTGGACAGCGTTTGAGCTCTCACATAGAGAAATCTGATTTTATTCCTTAGCTTAAATGTTACCGAAAGAAAATGAAAAAAGAAAGAGAGAATTTTATTGGCAGGCTTGCACGATTAGTGTTTTGTCTCCTCAGCTCTTCCACTCACTCGTTCGACAAAAGTACAACGAGAACCATTGACAGCTAGCTTTGTCTTCATCAAACCTTCTTCTGTATCTCTGTCCCTTCCACCCACCGTGACCCACGTAAGCCATTGAATGGTTGAAGATTACCACAAATAAATGAACGAATATAATTATTTAATAAACTAATTATTTCAAAACACGAACTCGATTCAAGTAAACTCAAGCACAGTCTCCGTTTTGGTTGCTTTAAATTGAGCTTGGCCACGTGAAAGGGCAGGCCCCACTTGTTACAAGTCTACAATAGCTATTAAACTTTAGTACATATATATGAATACAATACTTTCATGTATGATGGCCGTTGTACCAAATAGAATATAAAGTAAACTAAATGTCACGTTGTCAGCTGAAAGGAATGATTGCGAGGCGAGTGTCTCGTGACACCCGTTTCATTATAGGCCTAATCATCCAACTTACGTTCTAATATGATGCTTATATAATACTTGGGATTAGAGTATATCTCAGGGACTAATGCTTCACGATGCCACTCAAATGACATGGTTTCTTTGTTCCCACTTGCTTCGATACTCAGAATTTAAATAAATATATTATAATTTATTAAAATTGAATTTGGCTATTTTAAAAATTAAATATAATTATAATTAAATTAAGCCTTATTTATTACTTTACGATCAACCTCTTTTTTCTGGGTCATTTCTGAAATTTGTCGGGTAGGACTGCCAATGAAGAAGTTCGAAGCTGTTGGTGAAGAGCCTTTCTAAATAGAATCGTGGTGATAAAATAACACCAAAAGCTTATCATCTTTGAAGATGTTTGATTTGTTTATCAAAAAAGTCGTTTCTTTAAATACATGAAATAACCCAATCGTCATGTTGAGAGGGAAAGGCTTGCTAGTTGTCACCATATGTAATAAACAATCAATTCATGACACTATTGAAGACAATCAAGAGACCTAAATGGTCATTTAGTCTTAGTAATGCCCCATCGTACATTAATTATCAATTCATATGGTGAAGTCTTAAGTATCATATAGTTGGTGAAGTCTTAAGTATCATATAGTTGGTTAAGCAATAAGTTGACACAATAAATACATGAAAGAAAATGTTTTATAGGCCTTAACAACCGAGGGAACTAAACAAGGGGACCACACTCAACCTCCAAGTCAATCCAACTGCATAAACTAAAAGAGTCGGTGGTTCTCTTTCAGAAGTCCCATTGTCTCGGAATAAATCTGTTACTAATTGGCATACATAGTACTTAATTAGTATGGGATGATGCTTCTTAATGATAAGTTCGCATCAAAATTAGAGCAACGTAGATGAACACGTGTCAAGTGCCAAAAGGATGAATGAGAATGACGTACGTAGGCCAAGAGAAATATATTATAAAGTATGCAAATGAGATAATTTAATCAAGTTTCCTAAAGAGCTGGAAGCCATGAGTAGATTGCTCCGTATATGTCGCAAGCATCTTTTGTTTTTCTTTAACAGCGTACTTGTTTTAAAAGTCAAACTAAAAAGTTAAGTCGGTTATTTAAAAGATTTAATTTATGTAAGATTGTTATAAAACTAATTAAAAATTAAATATAATTAAAGAAAATTTTAAAATTGTCTTTTTTATTGAAGAGTTTAAAATATAATTAAAAACGTTAAAATGAAATTTTATTTATTTATTTTTATTTATAAAATCAATTAATTTAATAAATAAGCTGTACGCTGTTAATAATAAAAGTTATTAAAGTAAAACGGACAAAAAAAATAAAAAGCTAAACTATAAAATAAATCAATTCAAAAATTTAATCAATCAACATATGTAATTATTTTTTAATTGATTCTTACTTTTTAAATTTTTAATATACTTACATCTTTTATTAATGAAATTATTTTATTGTAGTGAATATACACATTCCATTGACCCACCTTAATCTTAATTATTTTACTAAACTCTAGAGGGAGTGTATTCAAAATCTGGTGAACTATGAAGACATTAGAAAGAGAAATATTTAGCATCTTCAGTCTACTGTAAAGATGAATCATTCTTGATTTGTCCTCCATCACTCCCCCTTCTTCTGTATACCTTATGGAGAATAATTCTTTCATCAATGCACTTATCTTAACATTATGTGAGATTGTATAAATTTGGAGACATTACCAAAAAAATCCTTCGCTATGTCTTTTTTCGGAAGTCTACTAAGTGGATGGTCAGGTATGGATCTCTTAATAGTCATCAAACATAATCTGTTAAACTGATCATAGGCTACATAGGCTACTTTGTGAACTCTTGAGCTCTAAGATGTAGGTGGAGATGACCTATTTATCTATATGGCCGTATCAATTTCAATTACCTCCATAGCGTTCAATACATTCTCTGTCCAATTCTTCATATTGAAACCGGTTAGGGTTTCGATGACGACACTAATATTGTTGATAAAAAAGGTGGCTGTAAAATGACAATATTTAGATCAGCACAAATATAGGCCAAAAGCGATATACAAAGCCAATAAATAGTATCATTACTGAGAATCCATTCACACATATTATGAAATGCCTGTGGGCTAAATACATAACAAATGTAACTAGACCTCCACATAAAAATGATCAGAGTATAAACCATCAAATCTCATGACACTACCACCTATGGGCGAATAAATCATTGAGGTAATAACTTTCCTCTATCCAACGCCTTTATGTACATCTCAAAATATCATGTAAGGCATCACCTGTGGGAAAAATAATCCAACATGAGACTAGAGATATCCCTCAACGTGCAAGCAAAATAATTCAAAATACTGACTTGAAAGGCCATTATGGTGACTACATCATCATTAGCACTTAAAAAGTCCACTCAAAAAGTTCACAAACACAAATGATACATATTTATGTTAGCCTCACATTCTTTAGGAGCATATGGTATGTAACAATACAATATCAATAAATGCTAAACTCAAATGCACAATCTTATTGTTATCCACTCGTATTGAAGACATTCTTTGAAAACTTCATTTGAGACTTTCGTAAAAGAAAAATCTCAATAGAGTGAATATCGTTTATCACCGGACATTACATGAGAATCTCATGTATCTCCCTTATAGCAAATTCGTTGCATGAAAATTCACTCAAAAATAGCCTCAAAATGTCTTAATTCCTTTTCCAAGTAACTATTATGCGATTCCGAACATTGAACATGAGACCCATGAAATCAAAACTTGAATCATGTAATAAAAAGCAAGAAAAGTTATGAAACATAAGTTAATTCTGTGAAAACTTGAGGGAGAAAAAACTGAAAAATTTTGATGGTTAACTACCAGATCATGTCACCACTCTGATACTATGTATAACGCGTAACGATAGCTTAATTATGTATCCTAAATCAAATGTGAAAGGGCAATAAACGAAGAAATGTAGAAAACACCTGATTTCGGTTCCATAACTTCAAACGAGCTTTCAGAAGCCGAAACGAGCCTGAATCTACCATTGTCATTATGGGAACTACTCACCTGGACCCGATCGACATCTTTCTACAATTTTTTCATAACGTAAGCTCTCTTAACAGGTCAAAGAATCCTTATGCTTATAAATAATATGAGCAACTGCAAGAGATCTTAACATTTGCATACAGCTTCCATATCAGGCATCCCCATCAAAGGCTCGATATGGGTCTGGTTCATACCGATCGGTATTCATTTTCTACCCGAACTTTGATCTATTAGTTTAGATCATTTATTGTGCCACTTTATTATCTTTATCTGGATCAAATTACGTAACTTAATCGATAAGTTATTAAAAATTTGGAAAATGTAATTAAATGTTATCCAACTTTATGGAAAAAGTCAAAATATCCAACATTAAACACTATTTAAAAAGTTATTATAATAATTCTTAATTATGACAATAAAAATGTTATCATAATTATAATTATAAAATTAATAGATAACTTTTTTCATATCAGTTATATTTTATAAATTAATTAATTAACAATGTATTTAATTTTATTCAATAATTTAAATTTTACAATATACAATTTACTTTCATTTTACAAAACTTTTAAAAGTATAAAAATAACGAAAAGAAATCCATATCTATAAACCTATAAAAAAGAGAGTGAGAGAATAGCTCTTAAGGGGAGGAGCTGAAGAGGGGAGGTCTAAAGAATTTTTTTCGCAATATAATCTTCCAAAATTTAAAATTTATGGTATCGATCAATATTTTAAGTATTTGCTAGTACCGACTAATATCACATGAAATTGCCGATATTGACTAATACTTATATGCCTAGTTTCATACTATTTATGACTATTACGGTACCTTCTGACCGATAGGAGACGAAACAGATAATATTGGTGCTCTTAGCCATCGGAAAGTTCAAAGAACTTGCTTCAACTAAAGCAGCAGTTTGATAACAAACTCATCAGAATATACAATTGAACCTCATCCGATTATACAATTGCTGGGTTTCCTAATGTCAACCAATAAACTTCTCTTTAACTCTTATCTAGGTTATTATTAAACTTGGAAGTCAATGATTTCTGAAATATATTTGGTGTTATGTGCATACAAATTTTGAAACTCTTAAGTCAAACAATACAAATAATTTATTTTCCTGGTGATATGATGGTTCTTGTATTATAATTGTTGAACTTTTTTTTATAATAATTATCAAAGTAAAAGAAAGAACACTTCTAGCTTCAAGTCAAACGTACCGTTTGCATTTTACAAATATTAAGTGAACGCTCAAACAGCACAGGAGTCAAACGTACAGTTTGCATTTTACAAATATTAAATGAATGCTCAAACAACACAGGCAAGTTCTCCTAACTCAGTTTATTAAGTGACTTAAGAGTTTATCTGGTTCTGGTTTTCTCAATTATAACTTTAAAACGTCTAAGTACAAAGTCGTCGAGCCATGTTTGTGTAAGATCACGAAGCTTACTACATTGGAATTCATTTAACTCTTATAAAGCTTGGTTCGGGAGAGTGGTGACAGTTCACAACCTCCTGAAATCAACTTATTGAAATGATAAGTACTTATTCTCAATTAGTATTTATGTGTTTAAGATTGTTGTTTTGGTAACTGCTAAAAGTCTAAAACGTGAAAATAGGTATTTGGCAAGTACAGTTGCTATTGCTGAAAAGAGATAAAATGACTAAAGAGTCCATTGATTTAATAAACTATTAATCGTTGTATAAATAATTAAAAATATATTATTAGTCATATAAATTTAAAATTATAAA
>JAOSBN010000002.1:3335632-3356946 GCA_027563595.1 Erythroxylum suave | reverse complement strand
ATATAAATTTAAAATTATAAATAATAAAATATTAAATTAAAATAAGAAAATATAAATAAAATAAATTTAGTAAATTAAATATTTCATAAAAATATATTATTAATAATATTAATTAAGAGTATAATAGAAAATAATACTTGCAGTGAAGGTTATTAATGGAAAGTAAAATTTCTACCGCATAAGTAGTGTCCTACCGTAACCCTCTTTCTGCTTATTTATTTTTACAGTAGCACCGTACTTTTCTCCAACCTCCGGTTGTTCACTGCATATCCAAACATGTGACCGCGTTTAAAAACTGCAGTGAATAAGTACTTACCCCTATCGCACCGCAGATCCAAACGCAACTTAAATCGGACTAAAAGTTAAACTGATAAAATAAAAAGTTGAAAGTTTAAACTGTACAACCTATATTTCGTCATCATAAAATTAGTTAAAGAATGAATAAAATTGAAGAATCTGAAATAAGAATGAAGAATATTGTATTTAATTTAAAATTTAATTAAAAAATATTGTTAAATAAAATTAATTGGTTTATTTTATTTTATAAAAATTAATTAGTTAATAAAAATTAACCGACTAATTAATAAATCGATCGATTTTTAACAATAAAAATTATTAATATGAATCGAAGAGGAAAATTTAAAATCGAATTAAACAATTGATCAATTTAAAATTTTCACGATTAAATTGATTTGAATTTTTTAATAATAAATTAGAAGAGATAGCTGCAACAACCATTTTATCT
Organism: Erythroxylum suave; assembly: GCA_027563595.1. Classification (NCBI taxonomy): domain Eukaryota; kingdom Viridiplantae; phylum Streptophyta; class Magnoliopsida; order Malpighiales; family Erythroxylaceae; genus Erythroxylum; species Erythroxylum suave. The sequence goes on along the minus strand of JAOSBN010000002.1, from coordinate 3,356,201 downwards.
AACATAAATATTTTTAATTTTTTAATAAACTTACATCTTTTATTAATGAAATCATTTTATTGCAGTGAATACTACACATTCCATTGACCCACCTTGACCTTAATTGTTTTATTTTGATGCTTATTTAATATTTAGTTATAATTTCTGCTATTTTATTTCATCCTTAAGAGTTACGGAGATATAATTAGTTATCAACAGCCAAGCTTATATTATCTGAACCTTCTAAAATAAGTATGCTAATAATGAGTTCAATATTTCTGGTAACATTTGATAATTGATTGTTAATACAAATTTTTTAAAATTATTTTTCTGAGATCCTTTTCTTCTTTTGGAGAAATTAAAAAAACACAAAGTAGAACAAAAAGTAAAAATGAAAAATAAAAGTGAAATTAATCTGAACTACAACACTTACCCACATTTGGAGAACAAATGGGGGAAAAGAAGGAACATGTTCAAGTTAAATTATGTTATTTTACATTTTCCTATCTTGCATGGTTTGATGGTTAAGTATGTTTTCCTGAGCATTTCTCAAAAACTTGCATCTACATAGCCTTCAGGCTTACTCCCATAAAATTGCTCTTCATGCAATGGAAGACAAAAACCAAAGTTTTCAGGCACACGAAACAACTCATTCCAGCAATTCCTCCACCTAAAATCTTTACATCGGAATGACCACTCCGCTTCAGGAAAGTAACAATCAACTTACTCCTTATTGCTGTTAACAGGCTAGGGAAGAAATAAGAACCCACTGATTTATTCTCAACATTACAATAATCAAGGAGATCTCAAATCCCTTCTCTGGAGTACAAAATAGTCCAATGATAAAGTGCTCTCCTTGAGCAAAGCCTGGCAGTTAGAAACTCATGAATTGCAAGAAACATGTGTTTCTACCGGACAAGACGCTAGATCAGTTTGAGCTTATAAGAACGAACAATGGTTTGTCTCCAAGCCGTTCCTTACCCTGGAAATACGAGAAAATCGCCAGCAATGCATTAACGTAGCAATTGAAATAGAGAAGGTAAGCATGACACGAGCAATGAATGACCATGTAGCTCAATAACGATGGACTATGCTATAAAACATCGAAATGCTAATTGACGGTGATTAAGAATGCAGATAACAGAAACTGCAAGTGAATTTCTCTATTCGCATTAGATGCTACACAGCAACAATAATTCCAGTTTCTAGCACTTAAGCATGCGATTTATCAGTATTACTGAAAAGCTATATTGGTAAGGCAACGAGAGTTGTTGAAAAGGACCTAGTAAGAATCTCCTGCCAAACAAAATCCAGTAAAGGCAGAGTAGGATAGTGAAGTGTACAGGTGTTGAAAAATGTGCACTTGATTTGTCGATGACCTAAGTATTGAAGGACAAGGAACAAGTATCACAGTGCTTAAACTTGATTATATAGTGTGTGCCATTTCTGGACTACGCAAAGACTTCTCCACTTTCAATTCACTTTTAACTCCACAACAGATGTTAGTATTTCTTTTACTGTTATTTGTGACAAATGCTGAGATAGCTCAAGTTGCATGTCTCACATCAACAGGATCAGTGCTTTCAAATCCTTTGATAACAAAGATCAAAGTTACGCACTTAAGGCCAATGAGATTAGTAAAGACATCAAAGTCACGTTAATGATTTCATCAGTACCTAACATATAAATGAGGCCTTTTAAGAAAGCACATACCTTAAGCTCTGGCAATTCAATGACACATGCACACTCAACGACATGTGCTTCAATACGCTCTAGAGAAAAAGGTGGGAAAGAAGCATAAGAAACGATCCAAAATATTAATGACAACTATACGCAGACATTGATACTTCAGAATGAGAGTTAACTCTCAACCACATAAATAACCAAAAGAAACTTTGTCTCTGAAGGCAGACTGGTACTTATTTTTACGTGTACCGTACAAACATGGTAGAAGTCCAATCAAGTCCACATTGAAAAGACCAAATTTTGCTTATAGGAGAAAAATAGCTTTATCACTTTTCATCTTTATTCAACAGTATGTAACCTGAACCTTTTAATCGTCTTATACCATCCATAGAACTGAATTTGTCCATCAAGGTTCTCTTTGTTGTCTTAATGACATTAGTTAAATTGGGCTTTTCGTCACTGTCATAACCTTCACAACATCCTATTCCCTCGTCCAAAAGGGCAGAAAACTGCTTTATGATACGAAGTGAAGAATATAACAACATAACAAACCGACTTCTCCAACCTCAGAAGAGAGTAGCAAGAAGAATCTGCAGAAAAAAAGGGTAGTGAGGAACTACGACCAGTGTTAGAAGTTTAAAAACATTACCTAGCAGCTTGATTGCAGCACTTAAAGTCCCACCAGTTGCAATGAGATCATCTATTACCAAAACACGTTCTCCAGCTTCTACAGCACCTACATGCATTTCCATTACATCTTTTCCATATTCTAAAGAGTATTCTTCTGAGATCACCGGCCCTAATACAGACACAAAAGTACCAAGCATTCTTAGCATTAAAAAGACAAGTTGATCAATTATAAATTAAACTCTGTAGGGCTAGTACATAAAATTTAAGGCGTGTAAAATGTATACCATGTAAAAATGGATACCATAAGTTGCTTTGATATAAGATCGAGGGAATTTCCCAACCAAGATTGATTACAAAAACTTTGAAATGTAGTATTTTTCAGGGTTTAGTATAATCAGTTGCAGGACATTTACCTGGCAACTTTTTGGGTTTCCTCATGGGGACAAATTTTGCCCCAATAGCCAACGCAATAGGAGGACCAAATATAAAACCTCTAGCTTCAATACCTGTGTTAATCTACCGAGGTCAGCAAGAAGGAAAGCGGTACATTTTTACCACAAATATGAAAGCAATCAAATCACTGACTATCATGCTAATCACCTACAGAGTTATTACATGCCTAGCTGTTGTTCCCCACTCTTTAATTGTTCTTTATTTCCGTGAGGCGATCCAAAAAATTGTTGACAAACAGAGGTTCGTGTCCCTTATACTCAAAACATTGAAGATATTAAAGAAAGAAGCAATCTTTTTTTTGGTTCTTAAGGTTGCATATCACATAAGAAACCAGTGTTTAATTTTTCTGCTTTCTTTTGTTAAGCGGTGTCCGACCAACTTACTACAGCTTGACTAGTTCAACCTCCACGAAACTGGTGAAAGGCAAAGAGTGTTACAATAAGCTTAGAGAGTAGCCCCTCCCAATGTGATTCAAACATGCGAACTTAAACGAAGCACACCCACTTAGTCACCAAGTCAAACCACTGGGTGAGGCAGTATTTAGTCTTTGCACAACCGCCAAGGCTTGGAGTATAATTAGCGCATACGTGACGCTTTTAATACAACAAACAAGTCGAACGAGGAAAACGTAAGAGATTACCAACCTGCAACAACAGAAATGCCCTTCCCGCTGTACCTCTCCACAAACAAATCAATAGTGTCCTTGAACGCTTTGTGATCAAGAAGCAATGTTGTTATATCCTGAAACTTAATCCCTAAACACCCGAAAACCCACAACATAAAACAAAAAATATATATATAAGAATCTGAACCACCAAAACTGTACTTGGACAAATGAATTTTACACTGTAGAAAATGAAAAAAATTTTAAAAAGACCTGGTTTAGGGAAGTCGGGGATAACCCGAATTGTAGAGGCAATTCGCCGGATACGAGGATCTTGTCCGTCGAGAGCTGCCATATCGGGGGCTTGCCAGGACTGAGAGTGAGAGTCGGTCTCTGTTCAACACCGGTCCTCAGATAAAATGGAGGCAACAAAAACGAAAACACGAAAGAAACAGAGTTTGAAAGACAAACCCAATCCTATCTCGACTAGACTAGCCCAATCCTATCTCGACGCGTATGCCGACAAAATAATGTAAGAGGTTGCTTGCACCAATAACATGGTAGGTCTAAATGACTAATCTACCCATGCCTTAAATATTTATCTATTCTAAGTTGAGACAGTCCCTTCTTAGACCTAATTAATGAAAAAGGCGTGGAAACTGAAATTAGGTATCGGAATCGGATTACTTGAGCATTGAAGAGGACGAACAGTAGGGCGGTAATTTCTCGACGGAGCATAAGCAGTCGATGGTTTCGCCGACTGAGTTGCGAGTCGATGACCCGTCGGCGGCGGAGTAGAGATCTTACTATTAAGGCACAACGGGCCGCTCCTTCGCATTATCTGTAGACCTTTCATAGCTGAGTTTTGCCTCGAGTAGGACTGAAATTTTCTTTTCTTTTTTTTTGAATGTGGAACTTGAACTGATTCTTACTCTTTGAAAGTCACACTTACACCTCGACGCTTTTCCCATTTGATAATGATGGGGTAACCACGATGGTGGTTGGTGAACGTGAGGGCAATTTGGTCCAGCCAGATCGGAATTCTAACAGTAATAAGAGTGTTGTACTAGGTTAATGGTAACAGAACAGAACGATTCCTGTTTCAATGCAATAAAAAATTCAGCACGACCACCCTTAAAAAACTGGACCACTTTCAAAGCACCATCCCCGTCAGTCCGTCACTTCGGTAAGACTAGACCTAAAGGTAACATTGAACTTCCTTCGCATACTCGATCATCCTTCGAGAAAATTATATTAATCAACATTAATTATTTCAACATTATTGTATATCATTTTCCTGTTGTATCGGCCCCAAACCAATAGCGGAGCAAGAGGAGGACTAGTTCAATATTGGGCTTGACTTTAAAAGATCAGGATTGGATTATGCAAGCAATGACATAAACTGGGTGGAATCAGGAGCAAGCCCCTGGGACTTGCCTAACTCTGGATGCCTAAACGAGTCTCTGTTCTTTTATTCCATTGAGATGGCGAATTTCGTTGTTCTTATACGATTTTTTTCTACCTGAAGAAAAGCACCCTCCTTCGGTGCAAAGTATCAGGAAGATGAGTTAGAAGCTGCGAATAATTCTACAGAATCCATGTCATGTAGTCATTCGTTGTTGAGTTGAGACTGTCTTGAAAGTTCTACAACACTTTCCTCACTTGCATTTTCCAATCACATGGATTTTGATAAGATTTTATACATATTTTCTTGGTATTCTTTTTGGTAAGTTCTTGTTCTCTTCTTTCTCTTTTCAAGGCACAATAAGGTCAAGATTTATGACTTTGAAATGAAATATAGGGATCCAGAGTCACATTTAGCCAACAGAAACAGGCATATATGGTAGCATTGCTTCTTATCGTTAGATCTGAGGAGCCCACTTATATAAAAAATCTTCAATATGGGTTTATTGAAAAAATATACTCATAAACTTTGACACCACACTTCAACGTAAAATCTTAAAGCATTAAGTTTACGAGTCATTTCTATTTATAAGTCTTTCATTAATTCCATCTCTTCCCAAGTAAAAATAGTTATTTTTAATTATACTTTAAAATTTTTAAATTTATTCAATTTTTTTAACGATTTAATATTAACTGAAATTTCAATTCTTGGAGCTTTTCCTTTGCCATTGTGTCGACATGTTAGTTGGTTGACTACAGTGTTAAATATGATTAAGTAATTATTGATTGAAAATAATATGGGATTTGTGACTTAATCACTTAGTCGGTTCGTGTTGGACCGAAGCCTAACATATATGCATTGGAAATTATATTTTCCTAAAGAGAACTTGAACACCATAGCTAAACAAGGAAAGCGTTAGTGGTCCCACCACAGGACGGATACCTACTCCGAATGTAATACGCAACTTGGTCACCTAACTCGCTTACCATTCTGCTGTGTAACGTGTTCACTGATTTCCTGTACAAAAATAGTTTCTTCATTGGTACAAAACGGGTCTGTATTTTGATTTTTCAATCAGTCCCAGTCTTCTCTTCACTTCACCAGATGAAACTGGGCCTAACCCGATCCGAATTTCCCTTAACAGTACAGACTACAGAGTATGACTACTGTTTTTGAAAAGTTTCTATCTCCTTTCTTTGACCGACTTTTAGATGAAAGGGTCAGAGTCGCTCTTGGCCACCAAGAAACCTCACAAACCCACCCTAAGTGTGTATATAAAACGTGCTCCACTCACTCCCCTTTATTTTAACACATTCTTTATTTCACAACACCACCTCTTAGTTTCTCTCCACTTGTCACGCAACTTCCCCTCTTCTTCTATTGCCTCCAATATAAAACCACCCTCTTCACACCGCAGTTCACATACTCAATATAGCCCAACCAAGTCTCCTGTCCTCTCTCTTTCTCCCCGTGTGTTTCAATCCTTTCAAGTTCCTACTGGTTTTTGCTGTTGTATTTCACTTTCTTGTCTAAGTTCAGATCAGATATGGCACTAGAAGCTCTGAACTCCCCTACCCCTCAGTACGTTCAAGGTGAGTCCTCATGGACCAAGCGCAAGCGTTCAAAGCGTTCTCGTTTTGACGTCCACCAGCCTACGGAAGAGGAGTACTTAGCTCTCTGCCTCGTCATGCTTGCTCGTGGCGGCAACTCTGCATCAACTTCCTCGTCCTCCTCGCCACCTCACCACCTCCACAACTCCCCCATTCCGGCTCTTCCATCAACGTCCTCGGAGCAGCAGAAGGTTAGCTACAAGTGTGCTATCTGCAGCAAGGAGTTTCCTTCTTATCAGGCTCTCGGTGGACACAAGGCCAGTCACCGGAAAAACGCAGGAGGAGGCAGTGAAGAGCACCAGTCAAGTTCCACCGCCACTACGACCACCTCCGCCACCGTATTAAACGGAAGCGGTAGGATCCACGAGTGTTCTATTTGCCACAAGACTTTTCCGACCGGACAGGCCTTGGGTGGACACAAGAGGTGTCACTACGACGGTGGGGCAGCGGCAGCGGAGAAGAGTGGAGGGACTTCAGCTGCTTCTGAAGTTGTTGGGTCTACCAACAGCCATCAAAGTCAAAGTCTCACCGTCAGCCACCGTGGGTTTGATCTTAACCTCCCTGTCTTCCCAGAGTTTGGATCCGGGGAGGACGAGGTTATGAGTCCGCTGCCAGCAAAAAAGCCTCGGCTTTTGACGGTACCGAAGATCGAAGTTGCTTAAAAGTAGTCAGATTTAGGAACACTTTCCAGGATTCTTTTAGAGATATCAAATCTCTAGGCAGCTAATTTGTTTATCATCTGTTTTTTCTTTAGAATTTTATGTGTTCCTTAGAATTTTATGCGATTCCAAATTCTGTGTAAAGTTGCTTCTTGTTATGTTGGATACTCAGATTCAATTAATTTGTTATTATCACTTATTTTCAAAGATTTATGCCAAAATCCATTCATACCTTCCTCATCATAAATGCCTTGGAAATACGTAAAGAATAAAGATTCAGTCTAAAATGGCATGTATAGGAACTGAAGAAGATGAAGAAGAAGAGGTCAATTACACGCAATAAGGCGGCGTAAACTGTGAGAAAGAAAAGCAAGAGTGATTATTTTTGGTCAGAAACCGAACATGAGATTGACGGTTACCCAATGATTAACGTCTTTCTGTCTCGTCTGTTTTCCTTTTCCCAAAGAAACCAACTTAAGGATAAGTGCACGCTGCGTAGGACATTTTGAGTTTCGATGTTCCAAACTATTCGGAGGCTGGGAGTACCCGTTTTGCTCACTTCTTACTTCTCACAGTCTACTTCGTGCTGGGAAGACGCGCACGTCTTTTATGTTTTTTTACATAGAAATTAAGATGGAATCAAATCTAAAATAGGATCCAAGACATGCGCTATATTCAATTAAAAAAAAGTAAAATAATTCCGGAAAATCTTAGGAGAGTTAATTTCTTGGCAACCACATCTGCGAGTTTAGGTAAACATTAATGGCTCCATCATGTCTTGATCTGGTACATCAACACTGTTTATAATAAGACGAGCTTTGATTAGCCGAATACATTTTGGCAAATTTTATAAATGAATCCGTGTGTTAAAAGAAGTCGGCTAGTTCTTGGTAAACGAACAATCGGCATCAGCGTTTGGCCAAGTAAACTGCTCTACAGGGTTTGAAGACCGATCCCAATTATAGAATCAATGCATCTTATTAGCTGTGAAAAAGTTCAAAGCATAAACTTTCTGACAATTCGAAGGTTACTTCTATACCTGGGAAATGCCAGAAGAGAGTTGCTTACGGAAAAACATAGTATCGGATTCCAAAAGGTACATACTACTTATTTGAGGAGTAAGTATCGAAGTTGTTGATCAGCGTTTAATAGGAATTGCGTGTGGGGCAGATCCTTGAAACTAAGTATATGTTATTATATTTCACGAAACTAGAAGAGAGGAAAAGGTCTTAACATGTACCAAGTAACTTCAAAGAAGGACGGATTTAACGCAAACATTTGTCAGACAAGCGAACAAGAAGAAAACTTCCATGAAGTCCGCTTGAGTTGCGCGGCGAAGTTGTAAACACTTTGAAACCGCGTACGTGAAGTCTCGGGAGGCGGAGTCAACTTTTGTTTCAAGTAGTTACTACTACTAATCTCGTCTTCGTCTTCTCCGTGATAAAGGGTACCATAGAATAGGACAGCTGATTAAGAGTTACAGGAATTTACATCAGGAAGAGTGACCCACATGAGCTCTTGAAAAGAAGTTCTGGTTAGCTCTATGAATTATTAGTTGGCGAAATGGAATCTAGCTAAGGAATGCATAACCCTGCATTAATTATGGCGTGACTCATGCCTTCGTATTATTAACCTGGTGCAGATAAACAGAAGCTTCAATGCTTATCCAGACCTACCAAGCATCACACGAGTAGACGATCAATTTGACACTTTATGTACATATCATCTGAACGCATACCTTTCTCCTTTTCCTTTGCAATTTGCCTTTAGATTAAAGAATAATAAAAGGGAAAATCTTCGTTTAAATTAATAAATAGGCATTAAAGTTTTGCATGTGAGAGAGCATAAAAAGGAAGATCAAGTCAACATCGTCTTCTCCATCAATTAGATTAATCCCTAAGTATCAAAGATTTGGATCTCTGGAAGCAGTCTTTTTCACCAAAAATTAAGAAGTACGAATTAGACTTCTACTCTGTCGACGGAGATGAAAGTGTCAAATAGATATATGTAAACTTAGAAGCTTCCTCCATTGCTGCTAGGTTCTTCGCATCGATTGACCGTACGGCATGACTGACTAGACCGTATTCTATTTTGGTAGGCAGGCTGAGAAATATTAAAAAGAGAAAAAACAATACAAAATATTTAAAAAAGGCCTACATCCATCCATTCGCATATGGGCTTCTTTACATTTACTTTTCAGGGCCTGGAGCCTGAGATCGGCTAGTTTGTTAATCCATTACAGAGTAAGAAGAGAGGGCTTAAAGAGCATACCTCATCCACTTGTTTTTAGACTCAAAAAGCTACTGTGGAATGAAAAAAGAAGATTGTAAGTAAGCATAAAGTGTATTATTTATGTCTAAGCATGACATTTGAAGAATCTGGCTCTGGCTAATGGATTAACACGATGCTCTTTTGATGGTCTCCCACTAAATTGTCATCTCTTGCGTTTGTGGACGCTATTTTTACACAAAAACCTCGTCATCCACGAGGATCTCTACATTTTTCATGTTTCTAATACAGAAAATTAACATTACCTTTTAGATTAATTGACGTGATCCACAATTTACTCTCACCAGAATAATTAAAAGAACAAAAGCACTCATTGTCCTGCGTCACCCTCCACTAGTAATGGGTCTAGTTGAGTTCCTAACTGTACTAAAATGGTAACAAAAATAGATGTAAGAAAAATAAAAAAAGGTAGTGGTGAGTGCCCAGAACATATCCAACGGCCAATGTTAATCAATTACCTTAATCCTACGGTCAACTGGAGCTCGAAGAACCAGCGACGCCAAAACTCGGAGCCGCACGTGCCCAAAGTCTGGAAGATATTCGACAAAGTTGTCACCTGGGGCCCACCTTAAACCTCCGTCAAATAAATTCAGACCGTTCGATGCGAAATCTTTAACTTAACTACGGTCACAATCTAACCAAACTGCACGTCCTCTTTTCTCCTCCTCGCGTCCTTCTTATATCGTACCGTTGTCATTCTTCGATGCTCACTTCTACTTCCTCCTTTTTTTTTTTCTCCCTCGTTTGCTCGCTTCCCTAAGAAAAAGCCGTTTCTTTATGTTGTTCTTAATTGGTTTTCAACTGTTTAGGAGATCAAACGGTGGAGATGAGCTGCAATGGGTGCAGAGTTCTGCGAAAGGGATGCAGGGAAAGATGCGTACTGAGGTCGTGCCTGCACTGGATCAGCTCTCCTGAAGCTCAAGCAAACGCCACCTTGTTTCTTGCCAAATTCTTCGGCCGTAGCGATCTTATATCGCTCATCTCCGCTGTCCCCGAACCTCAACGACCAGGTACTACGTTGGTTGGCGTCTGCCTTTTGTCTGTCGGTTTGCAATTGCGTAAAGTTTGTGTCTTTTTGAAATGCTTTAAGCTTTTTTTGTTTCTTTGTTTTTGTAGCATTGTTTCAATCACTGTTGTTTGAGGCTTGTGGGAGAACGGTGAATCCTGTGAACGGATCCGTAGGGTTGTTGTGGAGCGGGAATTGGCAAGTGTGTCAGGCGGCGGTGGAGACGGTTCTGGCAGGAGGAACTCTGCGGCCGTTGACGGGGATTGACACCGGAAGATACGCACCAAATTACGAAGAATCGTCGGAAAGCTTCTCGAACATGCATGACATGTGGTCTCCGTCAAAGCCGTCGATGAGGGTCGTCGGGAAGCAGAACCAAAGTCAGGGTTTCGTTCCGAGACCTGCTTTAGACACAAAGTGGATAGCAGGTAGAAGTGGGAAGTCGCATAAACGAGGAAGAGAGGCGATGTCGTTTCGGTCGGAAGAATCGGACATGACGAGTTTGGGAATCAACGGAGGCGCTAGAAAGAAACTTTTAAACCTTTTCGTTTAAAATTTTATAGAGAAAAGGGCAAGAGATTAGAGGGGTTATATGTAACAAATAACAATGTAATTGTGACCTATTTTTGATACTATAAAGTATAAAATGCAAGACCGGAAATTTTAGTCCGGCGAAGTTTTAGTTAATAGGTTATGAATTCTTTTTCTTTTCGGTTAACCATAGGGCAGGACTCAGAGTGGAGTGTTTCTTTGGTCGAGGAATTGGGCATGGGACCCCCCAACGGAGGTGGATTCCACGGCATCATAACATTAAAGATATGAAACAAACATGTTGGGTTTTTGGATTTTAATTTCTATTTTTGATTTTAAATAAAACCGTATTTAATATAATTAATTTTATTATTGTTAATAAATAAATATTAGATAAATTTAAAAATAAATCAATTTTGTGAATTAGTTAAGTAAATAATTTATTTTGATATATTTTTATATAACAATGGCGAGTCTTGAAGTAATTGATAAAATTGCTCGTTTGTTACCGTAATATCAAATGTTCAAGCAACGAAAATAGTCTTCTGTTTTTTAGAATTACTAAGGTAAGTATCATGACTTTTACACCCGCCGAACAGGAACCAGTGAGTATGACTTTTATATTGTATATAACAAATTATTAATAAAAGATTTTGTATATTTTATTCAAATAAATAATTTAATAAATAAAATTATTAACAAAATAATATTTTCGTATTAAAATTAATTTAGAATATAATTTGCATATTTTAAGATATTTTAAAGTATATTTATTAAATATTTATTGAATTAAAAATATTTTTATTTGAACATAAAATTTAAATTAATAATAAAAATTATAATAAAATAAATAATTTAATAATATTAATCATAACTCTTATTAGTAATTACATATTTAATTGATAAGAAAAATAAAAATAAATTAATTGAAAGAATAAAAATAAAAAATAGGGATAAAAATTTAAATAAACAATTTTTATTAAAATTAGGGAAATAAAAACTAAACTAGGAACAATCATATTTTAAGAAAATTAATTTTATTAAATTAATATTTTTATTTTATTTTTACCATTTATGATTACATTAATCATAAATAAATTATTAATAATTATTTACAAAGTATTTCGCAAAACAACAACGACGACTTTAGTGATTTTACGATGCCAAGTGGAACGGTGGAAGCTGCCATAGGTATAACAAGATGATCTTAATTTAACATGAGCATAACGTGAAACACACGTGCAAAGGGTTGAGACAATTTACCTTGCATCATAAGAAAAGAATCTAAAACAAAAGGACAGGGGGGAAGAAAGGGGAAAAGATAAGGTTGATAAACATCACAAATTTCTATCTGATGATTCTCTCACGATTTCCATTTCTCAAATACATTTCAACGGGTCACATGGTCCTGTCAATAAGCGAACTGCTAAACCATCCCTCGAGAATACAAACTGTACAATGTAACGATAGATTTAAAGAAACACATCCTCTTCAACTTCATAACTTACCTTAGGCTTAGGTTTTTTGAGCATATGGATAACCTGAAACTTAAATCAAATTTAAGATGAATAGTTCGAGTTCGATTAAGTTTTAAGTAAAATTACGTAATTTTATCAACCAATTAGTCAGCATCATTATCATAGTCCAACTAATTCAGTTCAAATCCGAACCCAAATATCAACCCTATACACCATGGATACATCAATTTCATAAAAACATATGGTCAGAAAGGAAGAGATGGTGGCAACATATGGTCAGATGTTATAAGCCGTGCCTTCTTTTATCAAGACAAATACAAGATTGCTGTCAAAAGAGAGAAAATTTTGTGAAGAAAAAGAAATAATGTGAAGCATCAATCTCACATATTTACAAATACTTTTGGCTATTCCCTATAGATGAAAGTGTCCCTCTATACAATCTAACAAACCTACAAGGAATCATCATTTTCTTGGCTTGTATAAGAAAAGCCATCTTCTACCACGCCTCAGTATTTTCATGTCTCAAGTAATCCAATTCTTATTACCTCTGATCCTTTAGACCCCAGGAAAAAAGAAGTTTTCTGTTGACGTTAGCATTAGCGATTTCAATCAATGGGTATCAGCTTTACACTTTAGGTACACGATTTAGTTGCAAAATATGTGTTTGCAGGCTGCAATCCTTCACCTGCACAAAATAATGAAATTTTCAGATGCGTTCATAAACAGAAAATTGGATTAGGTGTTGTCCTAAGAATAATACAAGTCCTGAGAACAAAAACAGAACTACAAATTGTAACCGCAACTAAGCGGAACGCAAGGTTACCTGCAAGTCTGCCACTACTGACAAGAGATCTTTGCACTGAACAAGCAAGGCACGCTCCTTTGAAGTCGCATTTGCGAGTTCAGCGACCATGGAATTGGCTTCTCCTACCTATCAATGGCAGATGATATTAGCTGTATTAGCTGTAAAGAATAGTAATGAAAATACCCTTGATTCTTTGTGGTGGGAATGATAAAAGAAGAACCGAAGTTAATGTTAATATGGGTAACTTAAAGCAAAAAACGAGAAACCCATTCACCAAAAAGTGAAAAGGGAAAACAGCAACAAGAAAGAGGAAACTTCATATAAAGAGAAGCAGCTACCTAAACTAATGCACATTCGTGGAAGAGGACATTTCTGATCAAATAATGGAGAAGTAACTTATAAACTTGGGCAAAAAAAAGAAAGAAATGCAAGGTAATAACTTTAAAACGATAAGATTTGAAGCCTGAATCTAAATGGGATTTGTTACGCCTGAAAGTATGCAACACCCAAGTCACTAGTCTTCCACACCTATTGGAATTCCACACTAATTGGAATAATCTGACTTGGTTGAATAATGGACCTTGTTAAGTCAAGTGATGAGAGTACGCAGAAACTTTTTACAGCTAGTTAACAGTATTATAATACAGAAGCTTTTCAGAAATCAGAGCCAAATGTATGAAAAGTATCACCTCAACTCTACTGGTCCCTTATTACAATCAGTAAACAAACGTTTGTTTGCTACACCCCAACTTAATATTAACCTATCAGCACAATGGGAAATAATGCAACTTTGAAACTGAAAATTTCCCAACACTATCCCACTACTGTGCTGGACCATTCAGAGAAGGACCAGTTGGAAACAACTTAAAAGAATAGGGGCAGAGAAAGCACCTTAATTGACAAGAAGTGTATTGAAGAAGCCATTGCTTGCATCACATTAACTGCTGAACAAATAGCATCTTTTATATTGTGAACATCAGCCTGTAGAAGTAAAGAAGTAAAATAAAAATCATCAGGCCCACTATAAACCATTGAGTTTTCCATTACAAATCAAAAAGATGGAAAAATTGACACAGACCCTTGCACCACAGACAACAGGTAGCCGGAGAGTGCTAGCACGTAAAGCTTCAGTGGCCCCTGATAAGGAACGAGAATAATCCTGGTCCATGAGCTCCAATTCTTCTAAATATGTCATCTTCAATAAGCAAATACAGTAAGTAATATTTAGCAATCATGGAGATAATGGCAAAATGGTGAGAAAAATCTATTCAGGAACAAGCACACACTCGAGTAAAGTTATAGAACAACAAAGGATGCCTTAGAAACAAAAGGATAACTTTAAGAGAATGAAATTTCTCAGACACAGTTCAAGTCAACACTGAAACATAAACAAAATGCAGCCACATATCTTACTTGTCCCTTAAGGATGGAAACTAACTTCAATTTTTGCCTCAACCATTGCAACTCCATTTGCTTTGTTCTAACAGATTCTCGCAATTTCGAGATTGTTACATGAGCACCATACATGCTTTTCTGATACATAACACAAAAACATTAGAACAGAAGTTTCAGTCACATATTTGACAGGCTAAATTAACAATAACAAATTAGGAACATATTAACCAAGATGCCAAATAAGTGATTAGTAAATATTGCTTTATAAAGAAGAAAAGCATATTCAGATGTTCCAAGACTAAAATTTTCAAATTCCTATCCAATTCCCTCAAACCCCAACCCTGTTTGTCATAAAACCTAAAACACTGAGCACAAGCTGCATTCCACAACAAAAACTGACAGTTTGAAAATTTCAAACAATTTGATACTACAAGTCACGACGCACAGCCTCAATTTCTCCTCTTAGAGCAGCATAGAGGAGTTGAACTCACAGAGTGGAGGCAAAAACACTCAACCTCTTAGTTCTGATCCGATTGGCATCATCCTAGGTCTCATATGAATTGGCAGCATAGTCACCATAGCTACTTCTCCAGCATCACTTGCTCAAGCATACAACCATCTAATACAAAAAAGGTTCATCTGCCTTGCCAAAAGCCTGTTTAACGTTGCTGCACTAAATTTCCACTTGAACAAGGCAAATACTGTGGGATGAGAGAATAAGGGGCAAATATTTTTAATCAGCAAGGACACACAGTATTACTCCACCTTGCCCATTAACTAATTGAGCCAGTACTAGTTAAACAAAGGAGTTGATCCTTCAACTCCAGAGTAACATATGTCGTTAGATAGAGAGGAATTTTTTGCTACGAGATGTTGAACTTTCTGACCTATCGATTCTTCTGCATTTCCAACCTGAGTCTTCAATCTTAAGATTTTCCAAGATGTCCAAAAAGCACCTCAATTTACGGCACAAATTTCCCTAGGACCACAACGTTCTTGCTTGTCCATAATTCAACTAGGAAATCTATAGTCCAAAATTTTAATTGTTTCATTAATAGTCAGAGTGAAAGTGTCATATGATCAGCTAGCAAACATATACAGATGCCAGAGAGAGACAAATAAATCAAAAGGATAATAATATTGATGAAAACAACTCCAATACAGTCGAACCATGAAAATATCAATCTCAGTAGGACAGTAGCCATACCTCTGCAGTCAGTCTTTGAGCATATAGAGAAGCATCAGCTCTAGCATTGATAAACCGCCATTGCAACAACCGATTATACAAGATCCTCAACAAGTGGACCTCAACAATCCGATCCTCCCCAATCTTCCCTCTCCTAATATCCGCAGCAAAACTCAAAATTGATGGTGTACTATTCAAATTACTCAAGTTAGCACCAACCACAGCTCCCACCGCATTCCTCGTCCTTGAAGGACTCATGGCCCTCATCACAGACATTGCAGGCGTACTGACCTTACTCGGCGACGCAGTACGCATAGCTCCACCACGAATAGGAGACAACTGCCCCCTGCTATTGACAACTCCCTTCGGCGAAGATACTGGACTATCAACTCCAATTCTCTTGGGTGGTATAACTCTAGGTGCAGCAGGTCCTTTCAGTCCAGTATTCTTAACAGGAGATCCAGCTTCAGTCTGCCGCCGGATTTTTTTGCTATTCTGTTGGAAGAACCTCGCCGCAATAATAGTTCCTCGCAGTTCACGCTGTGCTTGACCACCAACACCACCATTGCTAATGTTACTCTCTGTGGTACTTCCAGAAGATACGCTCTCTGTATCCGAAGCTGTAGACCCACATTGTACATTGGATCGGTTAACATCAACAGGCTTCTTCGTATTAGAATCAGAGCTCAATCTGCTCTCAATTGAGGACCTATAATCAAGCATAGCCTCCTGCAATGATCTAACAACACTGGTACTCACTTCAGATCCAATTAATCTCTTCTTATCATCAGTAAAATCCACACTCCGACTCATCGAATCCGCTTGCCGCAACCTGCCAGGCCATCGCTGCAGCTCCGTCGGCTTCAAATTCTCCGCCTGATCGGCTCCACCTCCGATCGCCGGCGTCGTCGTTTTTCTCCTCTCCGGCGTAGCCTTTCTCAAACTAACCTGTGACGGAGCTGGCTTTGCTTTACTCACTTGAAGCGAGAAAGACTCTCCTTGAAAAGACACCGACAAACTTCTCGTGGAGGTAACCAACAACTTGTTAGCATTCGACAGTTGGGAACTATTACCATTCACAGTCTTCAAATCGTACGAGTTACAACGCGGCGTCGATGGTCGCCTCCTTTCCACTGATATAGACCGCTTTACGGTGGAGGGAGTGGCGAGAGACGAATTTGTCGTGGCCGTTGTTCTCGAAATAAACGGCGAGGGGCATCGTTTGGAGGCCGAAGAAGTAGAAGAAGATGATGATGAATAGGACATGTAGCGAGAAGTGACTTCCCGGGATGTTGTCCGGCGAGGAGCATTGTCCGGGTCGGACGGCAACAGAGGCCGTCGTTTAAGGTTTTGATTTGACGTGGTTTTGGTGTTCAACGGAGTGGACACAGCAGCTACCATTATGGAAACAGAAGCTCAGAAATGAAATTCATCTCTCCCTCTCCTAAAACCCTAACTCCCCTCTCGCAAGAGCAGCAACAACAACTTCGATTTATATACGAGGAGGAGCAGATATCTGCAACTGGTGAGGGAGAGAGATTGACGGCGAAAATTGACCGTTACGGGGTTACCGGCGAGAGGAAGACTTTGACGAGGGGCGGAAGTTGTTTAAGGCGTGACTTTGGCGCATAACTGTCGTACTAGGAGAGAGCCACATTGTATAGGGGCGATTAATTAATTATTAATTGAATTTCGATTTTAATCTAAATTGCAAAAGTTTTGGAGGAGAGGACGTCACGTGTGAGGGTATATTCGGGAAATTTTGGACACGTAGAGGGGAATAAGTGGGTTTAAATTCCACGTTATTTAGGAAATAGCATGAAAAGGAGGACCAATGGCAGTCCAACGCTTCGGTTACGTGAATGAATCTACTTCGGAAAGACGTTACGCCAACGGACCTGGAATTTTATTTATTAATAATAAATCTAATTCTCTTTGATTTTTCCTCCCAAAAACACAACATAAATACAAAAGAAGGGCTTAAAAAGATCAAAAGCAACATTTGCTGCTCATTGATTGCACTTTTCAACTTAGTTCTTGCTGAGATGATGATGATGATGTGATTTACCACTAATCAGTAATAACCCAAAAGCCTAACTTTTAAGCTCTTCTAAATCTTCCTTTGAGTTTTCGTAACTCAACAACTAATCTTTAAGTTAATCCCAAGTCTTCTTTAGATTATTCTTCATCTCCCGAGTGTGGTATGAAACTTGGACCTAATCTTATCCGCCTGTGTTACCATCATCATCGTTGACCAATCAACTCGATGATAATTAACAATTAATTTAGGCAAACAATATGCAAATTTTGCCTACATTGACTTGCCTCATCTTACTCCAACCAACGTATTGAAAAGGGGGGAGATAAGTTGGTGGCAAAAAGCTAAGAACTTTGATGGCCCTTGTCATGTTGCTGCCTCTCTGGACATGCACAGTACACACAATTGGGTAAACAACCATCCTCCTCAACTTTCATGTCACATTCTAAGCACTTACAGTAGTGCACAATGACCTCTTGAAGCTTACTGTTGAGAATACAGTTTCATACTCTTCCCCGCAACTCCACAAACATTCCTTTTGACTGGTCTCATAAATATGCAGTGTTTCTGGTTTGTTTGTAAGCTCCCCAGATTCCTATCTGGTTTCTAGTGTTGTCTAAGATATAATACCATTATTAGAAAGTCTATCTAGTGAATTGGATGCCTATGATCAATGGACAATAACACCAATGCATGCGTGTGAGACCAATGCTTTACATAGGACCACTTGAGACAAAGCTAGTTCCTTCTTTAGCACTCAAATAGAAAAATATCACTGTTCTTTTCTTTCCCGTTACTATCCGCAAGAATGGCATGTTATCGTTCTTTTGATGGGAAACGAATTAACATCTTACCTAAATGAAGATTAAGGATTAAACAAAATAGTAGATATATGAAGAAGCTGCCTTCGAAGCACGATCAATTCATGCGGTCAGGTCACTCGGAATAAAATACACTTGAAGGGTATGATTACCTGACCAAATGGGTGAGTAAGACTACAAATAACCTGAATCCATCTCAACAAGTACTGTTTTATTGGGCAGTAATCAACTAATTAAGACCACGTAACCAAAAGACACCCCTTTCTAGGATGCTTCGTCCCGTAATGATGATGCTTTAATTTCTTACACTTACCTTTTGCTTTTACATGGGTTGTCAGTCACTCTCGAGGGTCCCATGCTTACTCCTCCATGTTCTACAGGAAAAGATGCACAAAGTTGAACGATTTAGCTAATGGTTTGGACTTTAAGCTCGATATAGTAATATATGTGTAACAGCTTCCGTAGTTGGTGAATGGCTAGATGCTCTTGGCTGGAAATGCTTGAGTTCTTGAATCTTGCTTATTGTGATTTCCAAGTTTTCAATTCAGGTCCTATCGGGGTGTTTTCATTAGTACGGCAAGCTTTGAAGAATAGGCAAAAATGGTATATTATAATCGGTTAATTTATAAGTTACCGTCTCTCTAGCCAATAGGTGTTAATTTTGGTAAAGATTTGACGTTGGATCTATTTTGAAGACACGTAAAGAGAGAACAGTGGGTATATAAAGATATATGATTAGGTAGCTTTGGAGTAGAGACAAATTAGTGAATGACTTAACACTGCCTTAAACTAGCCTCGAATGTTAAACTACCTAATAAAGCTTCAAGGAGAATTCAAGTTTATTAGTCAAATTTCGGTGCCAAAGCTAGTGATGCCAGATGGCCAACGTCGAAGCATGTAATATTCAGATGTCATTATCCGGAACCTGCTGTCTCCTCTTTTACTCCAAGTGCCATGACCAGGTACGCAGTGGAGCATAATCTCAGTGGATACAGCTTTATACATGATGCATAAAAATAGTCGAATGGTTGACTGCAAACTCCATCTGGGTCCAAGCTGACATCTGCTAATGATCAGATAGGCTAATTTGCAAGCAGAGACCGATGACATTAAGTCACATCTTTATCGGGTAATGATCATGGTTAGGGAATTGGAAAGTACGATTTGTCTTTTTAAGTAACTAAAACCTTAATTTATTAATCTTTTCTGTATTTGAGTGCCTGCCATGCATAGCTAGCCAGCCCACGTTAAAAGTTAAGAGCACATGATTTGCTATATCTTTTCCAGCTTGGTCCCATTCCTTTCGACCAAGAAACCCAGAAGGAAAAGGGAGGGAGTGACAGTGGGGACTAAAAGATGGTTTCAGTTCCCCCTTTCCAATTCTTATATTGCAGAAAAGAGAGAGAACTAGTGATAAAAAGAAGGGAAGAGATAGTGCAAGAAATTGCGTTAATCAATGGGAGATAGTGAAGTGAGCTTCCAGAACAAGGCAGGCAGATGCATGGCCACCACCATGTTTGTAGGTTCTGGTTTGATGAGGTTGGTGAGCTTTCCTTTATTGTTTATAATTTGTGCTTTTGGGGCTTCGGGCTTGGTCCTGTGTTTGGTCATCCGTATTGAACCATAAATACGATGGAAATCTAATAAAATTAAGTTGGAAAACATGATAAAAACAAAAGTAATTGTTAGTGTTAGTTTAGCACAAAACTTATAAAGGTTCCCCACCGAAGGTTGACAGTTGACATCCGAACATATGTAAAACAAGTATGTATCATACATCAATCGAATTGGACGTAATTTAATTTTAATCTGAAATTCAATTGAATATATAAGAAAATCAGTATAGCAGGACACGTAATTGGAAAAGAACAGAAATCCAACGGATGGGGTCTCGCATGCAATAAAATTAGACAAGACTGTTGATAAGGAATGTATTTTTTAAGATAGGATCACGTCCCTGATTTGTAGGGATTTAGAGTTATCAATTGTAACCA
>JAOSBN010000002.1:3245022-3268127 GCA_027563595.1 Erythroxylum suave | reverse complement strand
CAATTTCAAAATTCAACCTTTCTCTTCTATCTCTCTCATGTTGATGTTCATCAAGTAATGTTTTCATTTGCCACTTCCACCACCATTTCCGCCACCTCCACCGCCACCCTTGCTATATCCACCACTTCCACCACCATTTCCTCCTCCACCACCACCACCATCACCATTGCTATATCCACCACCTCCACCACCATTTCCTCCACCCCCACCACCACCATTTCCGCCGCCATCACGACCATTGCTATATCCACCACTTCCACCACCATTTCCTCCACCACCACCACCACCATTTCCGCCACCTCTACCACCATTTACATTTCCTCCATCATTCCCATAATCACCACCGCCACCGCCACCGCCTCCACCACTGCTTGCTTGTGCATGAGAATAGTAGCCATTGTCCGCTTTTCCAACTCCACTCCTTTTCCCCAAATAATCCGTTGAAGGATGCCATCCAACTTTACCGTTGTCCCCAATGATGCCACCACCCCCGTTGCCAAAATGAAAATCACTTGAGGGCGCTGACAACCTAACCTTGCCGTTGTCCGCACCGCCATTAGCAGAATCAAAGCCTAATCCACTGTCTGAACCCAACCCATTCCTATGTTCAATAATTCGATACTCCAGCATATGCTTCCTTTCTTTCCCTGCTCCAACAAGCAAGCAACTGGTGAGCCCAAATCCTGAAAAAATCAAAACCCATATCTCAATGCTTAGTCTTCCCATGACACACCGAACACTCGAAAGATTATAAGTTGTCAAGAAAAATTTTCAACTTAACAGACTAAGAGAGCCTTAAAAGGACAACAAAAATGGTCTGTATAATGTGCTATGAACTAAATGGGTAGGCATGCCTGCAAAATGGTGCGTGAGCGCTTGATGCATGCAAGCTCATGCTGGTGAACGGAGCAACTCGCATGACCAGCAGCGAGGGTACAGTGGCGCCAACTACCTGCACTAAAATTGTTCAATTGGCAATACATGTATAAGTACTGATGGGCCTTTGGTATGTGGACTTCGTAGAAAGATACCTGTAATCTTTAAGACTGACCCTATGCATAGGCCTGATCATAATCTAGTTACATTATCTAGTTAACGTTTGTCGTAAGATACAGCATCATTTTCATCACCCGTATTGGTCAAAGTATACCTGAATTAGTGTATAGCTGATTTGACAGTTATTGCATCGTAGACTTTTACTAGTAATGAGAGAAAACTACTCGTCCATAGGGGATTTATTTGGCGACAGATAAGATCATTAATGCATGCATGATTTAATGCGTCATGTCGATCCTGATTAAGTAGCTTGATAGTCTGAATTATACCCTTAATTATTCCCACCGAAAGCATAAACTAACGGTTTGAACAATTTTAATTAGACTTTTCTTATGAAAATAATGTAAGTAATGAGAGAAAACTACTCGTCCATAGGGGATTTATTTGGCGACAGATAAGATCATTAATGCATGCATGATTGAATACGTCATGTCGATCCTGATTAAGTAGCTTGATAGTCTGAATTATACCCTTAATTATTCCCACCGAAAGCATAAACTAACGGTTTGAACAATTTTAATTAGACTTTTCTTATGAAAATAATGTTTTAAAAATCATACCGGACGTTAAAGTTGTAAGATAAGATTTGTAAGGATTAAAAGGTTCAATCGGTATTAAATTGTCGTAAAATTGATTAAGATTGAATAAAATTAAAAATTTTGAAATATAATTGAAATGGATTATCCTTAATTATTGAAAAATTTAAAGTTTAATTAAAAGTTAAAATAGAAATTATTAAATAAAAATTAATCAATTCATTTTAATTTATAAAACTTATTAATTTATTAAAATTGACCGTTTAATTAATAAATTAATTGATTTTTAACGACAAGAGTTGTCAAAATAAATTGGACCGAAAAGTTATAAAATGAACAAAAAATTTGGACAATTCAAGATTTTTACCAATAAACTACTCAACTTAGCTAGATTTTTAATTATTGGACCAAAATAGTAAAAATACTACTCAATTACCATCGCATGTAGCAATAATTGGCCATACCAAAAGTTTACGCTTTATTGCAATCATTATCTTTCAAACTATTCTTGGAACAAATTTTAATGAATTATTGAGTATGCTTTATATAAATTATTTAATAAACTAATAAATTAAATGACGGATCTGATATAATTTGTATCTATAAATTTACTATGTTTATATTTTTATCAATGTCATAATAGTGCCTAGTTATTATTCAAATTTAAGACTTTAAATTAGTTATAAAAAATAAAATTAAACAAAATATGGATAAATCGAGAGTGAATCTTAGGTAGGTGTCTTTCCTACGACTGTCCAATGTCAGATCATTACGCATATTCTTGTTTAGGTTGTGTTGCTTCATGATTTGGGCATTTGCTTGAGAGCTTGAGTGGCCTCTAATTAGCGTTGCTTGCTAGATGTTCTAATAATCTGGAAAGACACTTTAGTAGCTTTCCCATATTAAATGAAAATACGACTGTCCATTCTTCAGAAAAGATGGTTGAAAAAATTGCAAGCAATCAATCAAGATTCAAGACACTGTGTGATCAATGATTTAAACCATTTGCACATTAGAAAACGACACATTATCAACCCCTTAAAAGATTCAATCAAAACCATTTAAAATGCAGTACGAAGTTCCATGTGGTGAAGCGTTAGACGCACAATCAATGCTTCATCACATCATTTCAAATCTGCTGTTAAGATCTTCACATTCTACTACGTACAATATGTCTAAAGCAGCAGTAGAAGAATGCTCATAATTAAGAATTAAGATTGTATATATGATTAATTTGGAAATTAATCCTAAATTACACATAGTAATCTCCTAATCATGATTTAATCATTGTCAATCCTCCCTCATCGGCCTCTCATTTCATCTTTTGGTTTCCTCTACCTAGTGTTTGCCAACTCTGAGTTTTAGGACAACTCGGAGAAATCGATAAGATATACCCAACATGAAAATAGAAGCACCTTTACTGGTCCAAAGTTGACGTTGTTTTCAGCATTAATTAATTCGGTGTGGCATCGACACCAACATAAAATAAGAAAAGGATAGGCGTTCCCATAGTTAGATTTGTAAAGATAAGAGACACACTTCATTTGTTTAATTTAACGCCGCTTTTTATTTTTAACTATTGAATATTTTAATTCAAACTTTAATTACTTTACATCAAAATTTCCATTAGCATCTGTTAATGAACATCTTGCAATTGTGGCACATAATTAAAGTTCTATTAAGATCAATGAAAATTGTAATTTTTAAAGTTCTCAAAATAATTATTTTAAATTTTGTTTAAAATAATTATGAAACACAATTGTCGACCAATTAAATATTGTTAATATAATTTTCTAACACAGATGTTAACTAAATCTTAATCAAACCAATGGTTAAAAATAATTACAATAAACTATTAGTTTAAATTAAATTAATTAGATAGAATTGAATTTAAGAATTAAATTAAATTGTTATGTCAACAACTTTTAATCGTATAACATTTAAAATTATGTATATTTCACCATTTTTTAACGAAATTTGAAACAAAGAACTTTTATAAAAATTAAAAATTAAAATAAATTTTTAATTTGATTTTAAATGTCTTATTTTATTTATCTTAAATTTTATTAATACTACATAGATTTCTGCGAAGCACATTAACAAATGTGTTTTTGTTAATAAATGTTAATAAAATTTAAAAAAGAGAAATAGAGTTAGAAATTTAACATAAAAATGTTAGGTTGAAAAACTAAATGTATTTTTGTCCCTATTAGCCTCTAGGGGTAGTCTAGTTGGTAGAGTGAGAGCACGAGGTCAAAAGGTCATGTATTCGAATCTCTCTACTTATACTTTCTCGATCAAGCATATCATACAAGGCTTGTTTAGTGCGGAGTATTCTGTTAACATGATTTGCAAGCTATTATATCAACCTAGAAGTTTTACACTAAAAGATGACAGCTACAAATTAATTGTTAAAAAAAAAATATAAATATATATTCGTCCGTATTAGCAAAATGCATGTTGCGTTCTTACTAGATTCTAACTTGAAAGCACTTCACGAATAAATTATAGGCAGATTTATTTAACACATCCTCTAGGCGCTCATGCAGAATCCATAAACGCCCAGGAGTGGCTTCTTGTTTATAATAACCAATCGAAACGGTCATTCTTAAGAGATAAGACCCAACTAACTCAGTTTTAATTACACGGTCATTCATAAGAGATAAGACCCAACTAACTCAACTCCATTTTAATTACAGGTAAAGCTTAGTCTAGTCATACACTACACACACACACACGTAAACTACTGCTTTCAGGACAGCAATTATTTGCTGCAGCGGGGTCCAGTCCAGCTAGCTGCCAAAAGCTACCAGGCAAAGTGAGGAACACCCCATCTTGGTGTCTGTTATGATTGAACGTGACAATTATTTGACGTATACTTCTAACACAAACGAGCTTCTCCATTAAAGTTTAATTAATTTTAATTTAAAATTTTATAATTATAATTTCATGATTATTTAAAAATAATAAAATAAATTTAACACAAATAAAGTATGTAAAATAATTAAATATTATTAATATAATTATAATAAATTATTATTTTAAATTAAAAGAGTGAAATTAAATTTTTATATTAAAATTTTTTGATTTGTTTGTTACATTTGTTTGGTCTACAATGATTAAAATTTTTTAGTTCAGTCAATTTATTCATAAAAATTTTGAATTGTCCTATTTTTTAATTAAATCTTCAACTTTTCATTTGATTTTATTTAAAAAAATTTAATATTAAAAATTAATTAATTTTTGTAATTTAATAAATTCTTACAAATCTAAATAAAATAATTGAAGTGACTTGTCTTTTACCCTAAGACTCTTTTTTCTTGCAAACCCTTGATTCCCTGGTTATAATCGGCCAACATGATCTATTAGCTTTAGAATTTTGCATCAAGTTAATTAGTACTTAGTTGCTTTTCATTGCACAAAATGTCCACTAAGGCGCCTAGTCATCCACCACCACCACCCACCCACCACCACCTGGTACAGATAAATACTATAATATGTTAAAGGAAAGGAGACAGGTTTTAATCCATCACTCATGCTTGTAATACTATGATTGGCGTTCTTTTACAATAGGCTTTTGAGGATATAATTATTGGTTATATGATGGGAGGTTGGTATACACTGCAAGAGATAAAGTTTTAAGAAACCTTAATCGGAAGAAATCTCACTAACAGAAAAACGAATAAATTAGTTATTTTTAGGAAGCTGAGCCAAGAAATAAAGGATCGGCCACAAGCTAAGAGTGTAATGATGATGCAAGACTCTGTAGCTTAGTCTATACGTTTTCGTCCTAAATATTCCTCGTGTTTGATGACAGAAACAAAGGCAGATAGATAAAATACACACACAACAGATACGATCTTGTCTTGTTGGAAACTTTTTTCAATGAAGTTGGTGAAGTGTGAATAGGAAATCTAGGAAGGAGCCTTTCGTCGTAGGGGCCTTCAGATACACGTAATTCACGCAAAAACATGAAAAGCAACATGTAATGCAGCGGGCATCTTCCCATATTAGAATGGATGATGACATGTAAACCAATCAAAGTTGTACACCCGTTAGGGTCCATATATAGAGTACGTGTTACGAGATCGGCTTTAGCATAATAGTAATATAACTTTTTCATATTTTAATTTTGCAAAAATTAAGATTTCTTTAATTCTAAAAAATAATTAAATAAAACATAATTTTACTCTTGAAAGATAAGAAGAAGAAAGAAAATACTTCTGTTCATAATCTTTTCTATGAAACACATTAGTTATAATATACAATAAGGAAATAAATCGTAACAATTAATCCTATAAGTAGAAATTAAGATTCTAGAAATGTATTTACAGTTATACAATTTCAACAATTATAGAAAAAAATCTCAACGATCTCTCTAAAGTTAGTGCATAGATGTCATATGTGCCCAACTTACTGAAAAATTTTGAGAACACATGATTTGAAAATGTTTTGGAAATAATGTCAACCAATTGATCCTCAAATTAAATCTTGGACAACTCCATAATTTTTCATCCAACTTTTCCTTAATGAAAAACTTGTCAACCTTAATATATTTTGTTCAATCATGTTAGACATAATTGTGTTGTGAGTTATATCACAAGTGGATTGTTGTCACAATATAGACTAAATGGTTGCTTCAGTAGATAGCTTAAATACCATAAAAGTAGTATGAGTCCCAAAGCTTCATAGAGATCAAGTGCTATACCTATGAATTGAGCTTATACACTTAGGAGAGTGACCATGGTTTTTTTTTTTTCCACGTGACCAGGTTACCACCTACAAATGCAAAGTAGCCAAAATTTGATCTTTTATCTTCCATTGACCCAACCCAATCAGTATTTGTATACACATCGATACTTTGCCAATTTGTATTTTTAGTAAACAAAATTCCTTTACCAGGAGTGCATTTTAGATACTTAAAAATTATCATAACTACCGTCATATGTTACTCTTCAAGATTACGCATAAACTAACTAATAATACTTAAAGCATAAGCAAGGTTAGGTCTTGTGTGAGCCAAGTACATTAGCCTTCCTACATGCTTTTGGTATCTCCCTTTATGAACTGGTATTTGGTCTACTTCTACAGCTAATTTCAAGCTTTCCTTAATTAGGTATTTACTGGCTGACATGTTACCATACCAGTTTCCTAAAATAAGTCTAATTCATATTTACTTTGGGATAAAAAATTCCTTTCTTTGATCTAGAAACTTTAATCTCAAGAAAGTATTTCAAACAACCAAGATCTTTTATTTCAAATTCTCTAGACAAGTATTCTTGTAGTGCCTTCCTCCTTTTTGGATCATCTCATGTCACCACATGTATAATAAGAGCACCAATTTTACCTTTCCTTCTTTTTAAGAATAAAGTGTGGTCATAATTGCTTTGATAATATCCGAAAGTTATCATAGACCTCGTGAACCTTTCAAACCATGCTCTTGGAGGCTACTTCATCCCTTACAATGATTTTCTCAATCTACAAACCTTCTTACTTTGTCTTTATGCTACCATACAACTTGGTGGAAGCTTCATATATTTCTTCAGATAAGTCACCATGCAAAAAAACATTCTATATATCAAATTGTTGCAAAGGCTAATCCAAGTTGGGAGTTAGGGATAACAATACTCTAACAGTATTGATTTTAGTTACAGGAGTAAATTTCTCTGTGTAATCAGTCTCATAGGTTTGGGCAATACCCATTTCCACTAATATTGCTTTAAAACTTTCAGTTGCGCCATTTATATTATACATTACAATGTAAACCCATCGACATCCAATTAGCTTCTTTCCCGATAGGCATTCAACAATCTCCCAAGTTTTTTATTCTTTTGTAAAGAGTTTATTTCCTCATTTATTGCAACTTTCTACACACTGATAGGGATAGCTATAAAGATTATTGATTTACAAATGACTTATTTGATTTTGACAGATTATTATTTGACACATATTGGCTCATAGAATTAGGGATGACAATAGTTCAGGTCGAGCTAGGGCCTACCTTGGCCCGACTTGAGTTGGACCAAGGGCTTAAGGCCCAACCCAAATTTTGTTTTTAAAAAAAAGCAAAACTATGTCGTTTTACAATAAAACAACATCGTTTTGGGTTGTTGGGCCAAAGTAGTTCGATCCTAAGGCCTGGTCAACTTGGACTTGGTCTAAAGACTTTGAGCTGGGTTGGGCCAAGCCCGAGCCCTTTTGCCATCCCTACATTTGATATTTAACTATACTTGACATTTCATGTTCATATGTAGGCACAGGAATACCTCTATTAAGATGCTCTAGTAGTTGTTTTCTAAGTGGCTCGGGGTTCAGAATACGAACATCCTTAATAAACGACTGGTGTGGACCAACATCCTCCTCTTTAGAAGTCCCTTCTTGCTCAATATCCTTTGATTTAATTGTTCCTCTTGCTCCTTTTCATGTTCCAACTGATTATTAGCACCATTTAACATCATTACCATCTAAAAATGGTAGTCACTTTTGCACTCCTGCAAAAGGTCATAATCAAGGGTTTGAATTTGCTTCTGGTACTCCTATAAAGTTCAGAGAAATACATGCATTTTCATGGAAGCCTACATCTATTGTGATGAACATAAGTTTAGTTGTAGGATGATAATGTCGGTATCCCTGTTAGTTTGTCTCATACATAAGAAAAACAAACTACAGGGCTTATAGAGCTAGTTTGTTGCATTGATGTTGGAAAATTTGGTGTTGGTGGAGCAGCTACAACATTAGTAAGGTCTTGAAATTGTGTTTGAAATTCAATAGAGTAGAAAGGAGATCGATCAATCAAATATACAACAGAAGAAAGAGCTTCTCCCCAATAGGACAATGACACATAAGCTTAAATTAATGAGGCACGAACAACTTCTAGTAAATGTCAAAATTTCCCCTCATTTACCTTATTTTGTTAGGGTGTATCCAGAAAAATAGTTTGATTAATAATATCTTATGCTTCCAAATAACGTTTCAATTAAAAGCTCTAATATTCTCCACCATTATCACTGCAAAAAACTTGAACCCGTGTATTGTACTAAGTTTGAATGATTATATGGAATTTTTGAAACAATAAATTCACTTTATTGTTGGATTTTATTAACTACTACCAAGTCATCCTCATACAATCATCAATAAAAGTAATTAATCAACGAGACCCACCCAAAGTTAAAATTTTGGGTAGACCCTATACATCAGGGTGAACAATCATAAAAGGCAAGAGATTTTTATTTAATATTGATGGAAATAAATTTTGATGACATTTTGTAAGTTCACAACATCATAGCGAAAATTAGAGTCATCAATTTTTTCAAACAAACTAGGAAATAATTTGAGATACTCTAAGGATGCACGCCTCAAACTTGATGCCACAATCATAATTTAGCTTTATTTTTCTCCACCTTTCAGTCATTCGAGAAAAAACTCGATGTAGCTTCTCTGAACTCCTTGATGTCAGGTCTAACTAATACAACTTCCCTCTCCTAATACCACAACCAATCATCTACATTGTTTGGATGTCCTTAATCAGACAAAAGTTAGGCCAAAAATTAAAATGCAAGATAAGACTATTATTATTTGAGAAATAGACAGGTGGTTATAATCCTAGGATGGAACAATCAAAATATAACCCAAATTAGAGTATTAGTGAGAATTAAAGACCCCTTCCCTCATGAATGGGGTTTCATCACCTTTTGCAGTAGAAATACATTTTTGTAAGGACTCTTTGAGTTCAATAACCTATTTAGAATCAAAGGTCATATGATTTGTAGCATCATAATCAATTATCAATGCACTATTAGAAATA
This sequence comes from Erythroxylum suave, assembly GCA_027563595.1. NCBI lineage: Eukaryota > Viridiplantae > Streptophyta > Magnoliopsida > Malpighiales > Erythroxylaceae > Erythroxylum > Erythroxylum suave. The sequence continues at coordinate 3,258,731 of JAOSBN010000002.1, read as the reverse complement.
GGTGTAAAGACATTAGAAGTCTTACCATCATTATCTATAATTGCTACTAATGTTGAATTCTTCTCAATAGCATCATCACTAGTTTTGGTCTTAGCAGCAACAGTAGTTAGAGTCTTTTTGGAAGTCTTCTCTCAGGGTAATCAATTATGGTCCTTCCAATCTAAACATCTTATAAGTTCATAACAGTGATCTTTAATATGTCCAGTTTGGTTGTAATGAGTAAATTTGTATATAAGTTTTTCACCATCAGCGATTATCTTTGATTTATTCCCAACCATCATAACACTAGCTTTAAGGTTTCTAGATTTACCTTTCAAAGTTTTAGGATATACTACCTCTCACCGAATCAATGCATAACATTCTTCTAGAGTCAAAATTGATTCCTTTTCCTTAGAATCTCTCTATGAACCTGTTCAAAAATGTCATCTAAACCTATTAGGAATATATGCACCCTTAGTCATTTAATCGACTTTTGGTATGATTCAACATCTTCAGAATCCTTTATGACAATTTTGTCCCGGTGATCCTGTTATTGAAAGACTTCAGTCAACTCTCCATACTATTTAGAGAGAGGTCTTTCACTTTGTTTTACAGTGAATGCCTTTTAGTTTAGGGGAAAAATTGCACTTCATCGCTTCTGTAATGGAAGGTGATACAAAGCTTACCTTGGGACTCAAACTTTCAACGAAGTTGATCGCCAACACCTTTTACACGACAGCCTCTCTTAGGTCCATTTAAGTAACAGTTCAGGCTTCAAAGACCCTTGAAGTGTTTAACTCGCACACTCGAAGAAACAATATTACGGAAGGCAACAAGAAACCAAGAGAGATACGGTAAAACCAACCTTTATATTACTTTCCCTCCAAATGATACAAGGAATGCTCTCTTTTAGACTGAATGACACGAGCAAAGCTCGAATGAGCTATATATAGGCATTCTAACTTGGAAGTTAAGTCACATTCAGAATCCCTACTTAAACTGAACTGCCTAAAATTATGCTAAGATCACATTTATCTCTATCAGATTATATCAAGTGGACCAATTGGAAGACACCCCCATCTAAATAGGACTTTAATTGATAAGATAAAATCTACAAGATAAAAGAAAGACAGAGTTTACATTCAAATAGGAAACTAACACCTTTATCCTCGAAGATCTCCACTATCTTCATATGTTGAGTCCCATTATAACTCTAACTCTTAATTGTTGCCACATCATCCAAGATCTCCTCACGATCTCTGTCTTCTAATGATACAGTGTGATCTTGTTGAAGCCCACATAGCATACTGGCCTGATTCAATGCTTCCCACAAAAGGTCCGCTAGTCATGGTCCATTCATCCAAGCATGGGCTAAGTCTTTAGTCCATCAAGTCCTTAGCCTAGGTTGAGTGAATCTCCACGGGTCCAACACTCTACAAAAATTCGTACCAAGTTCGATCCTACTCACCCTTGTTTGTCTTAGAATTTTCGCATGCCTCTCTCATACGTATAATCTAGCTAACCTTTCTCCTAAGGCACATTGTGAAGGTCGCTGAGAAATGCTCAAAAGTTTAAAGGTCTAACAAACCACCCCCACCAGATGGATTCGACGTCCTCGTCAAATTAGTCTGAAGGTAGGCATTCACTTGATCTTCGAATTGCCACAAAGTCATATCTTTCTTCCATTTAACTTCTGCTACAGGCTAACCTTTCTACTAAATCAAGAAATAGGTCTATCGGTTCTTCTTGTGTTAACCAATTCTTTGCTGATCTAGGATCTTCTCCACTTGATCCTCAAACTGTTTCCTTACAACCGATGGAGCTCGCTTCACCTGACTTATATTCGGATATGATGTATGTTCATAGTAAGGCTTGAAAAAACTATCATGAAAAGTAGGGTGTAATTTTAACCGTTCGTGTAATTTCAATCTGCATGCCACATTCTCCAATTCATGTAACACTTCAAATGGTCCATCATACTTCGGCACCAAACCCCTATGAACTTGCTTACTTGAGATCTTCTTCCAAATAGTGAGGTTAGTTTCAACAAAACTTTATCTCCCACGTCAAATTGTAACGGTCTCCTTTGAAGATTAGCTTGCTTCTTCATACATCGAGAAGCTTTTCGAAGACTGTCCCTCACCTTATCCAACAATTCTTGCTTCTCCATGGCAAATTTATGTGTTATAAGACATTTGACACCTATCCTTTGTTGAGCAATCTCTAGTGGTGTGAGAGGTTGTTGTTCCAACACAGTCTCAAAGGGACTTTTCTCTATACCCGAAGATCTATGCAAGTTATAGCAAAACTGTGTCGCATCAAGTAAACTTAACCAGTTACGTTGACTTTCACTTGTATAATGCCATAGGTACTTCTCAAATAAACCATTGATTCTTTCTGTTTGGCCATCTATTTATGAGTGATTTGCCTTTGAAAACTTCAAATTGCAGTCCATCATATTAAAAAGGGATATCCATAATCGACATATAAATCTGGCATCTCGGTCACTCAAAGTATTGGCTGGAACTCCAAAATACTTGACCACATTCTTGTAGAATAACTCGATCGCAACATCTGAGGGATAAGTCACATGAGTTGACATGAAGATCGCATACTTGGAGAATCTGTCAACGACCACCATGATTGATGCTATGTTGTCCACCTTTGAAAAACTACTAATGAAATCCATTGAAATCGACATCCATGGTCTATCGGGGATGGATAAGGGTTGTAACATACCGACTTCTTTCTTTCTCTCCAGTTTATCTAATTGACAAACGAGGTATGTCTTAATATAACATTCCACGTCATTCTCCATCTTCGGCCAAAAATATGAACGAGATAGGAGCACTATCATCTGTTGGAGTCCTGGGTGACCATTTCATTGCGAGTCATGCCTCTACTTCAACAGCTGTTTATGCAATCCATCAAAACTCGATACATATACTTGACCATTCTTAGTCATCAAAAGCCCATCGTCGTCAAGCTAAAACCTGCGTACAACACCTTCCTTGACTTGACAAATCAACTTACAGTACATGGTGTCTAATGGAACTACTGCCTTAATTTTGTCCAATAGATTAAACTATACCCTCATGACCGAATAAAGGGTCATAATATCTCTTTCTAACTCAAGGCATCTACTGCGTTGTTGTGCTTCCCTCGTTTATGCTCCCACATAAAGTCATACTCAGCAAGAAACTCCAGCTACTGGGCTTGTTTTGCGAACAACTTCTTTTGGGTCTTGAAAAACGTGTTAGCAACATTATTCATTCAAGCAATGAACTTGGTTTTCAACAAATATACTCACCATGTCTCAAGGCAATGCACCGCCGCAAGCATCTGCTTCTCGTGCATCGAGTAATGTTGTTCGGCACTATTAAGACTTTGGCTCTCAAATGCTACCGGATGACCCTTTTGTACAAAGACTTCACCAATGGCTTTGTCCGAAGCATCAGTATGTACCTCAAATGGAACATCGAACAGAGGCAACTTCAACACAAGTTCGGTTGAGATAGTAACTTTAAGTTTCTTGAATGCCTCCGCAAATGCACTCGACGAATACCACTCTTGCAAATCTCGTACGTGGGAGCCTACCACTCAACTGTTGCTTTCACCTTCCTTGGATCCATCCTAACCTGACCCTTGCTCACCACGTGACCTAAGAATTTGATCTCCATTTGGACAAACTCTCACTTCTCCATCTTCACGTAGAGCTTGTACTGCCTTAATCTTTCGAACGCCTATCTTAAGTGTTCCACATGTCTAGTCATGTTACTGCTATACACCATGATGTCATCTAAGTAGAGCACCACATACTCATCCAAGAAGTCATACAACACATCATTTATAAGGTTGCAAAATGTAGCAGGGGCGTTAGTTAATCCAAACGGCATAACTAAAAATTCGTGGGATCCATACCGAGTTACGCATGTTGTTTTTTGCTCATCACCCTTAGCCATTCGCACTTGCCAATACCCACTCCAAAGATCCAATTTATTGAACACCTAAACCCTTGATAACCTGTTAATGAAATCCTGAATCAAAGGTATTAAATACTTGTTCTTTATCGTTATCTTTTTCAACATTTGATAGTCTACACATATCCAAAGTGTATCGTCTTACTTCTTCTGAAACAATACAGGGCTGTTGTATAAGGCTTTGGATGGTTGGATGAACCCTGATTCCAATAACTTACCAAGTTGTTTTCGAAGTTTTGCCAATTCCATCGGGGATATCCTATATGGGGCATGTGCAGGTGAGATTGCTCTAGAAACCAACTCGATCTTGTGATCTATCTCAAGATAAAGGGGAAGAGTTTTTGGCAACTCTTTCGACATCACCTCCTAAACTCCCTCAACAAATTTGCAACCGTATTAGAAACTTCCACCACGTGATCTTCACTGATTTCCCACATGGCAGTAATAAAGGTCTCCAAGCCTTTCTTCAATTATTTCTCGATGCTCATGGCCGAAACATGTCCATTCAAGTAACATTCGTCGTTCCACCATTGAACCTACAACAATTCACGTTGAAGGAATTTTGATCGTTCATTAACATCATACCTCCCAAACTCGAATACAGTGCCACCTTTGCTTCTTTGAGAAAATTGACCTCCAATGTCATCTTAAATCTTCCAATGGTATGATAATAACAAACTTCCAATTTTAACTTGAATGTTGTAAGCAATTCCCGCAACTACTTGTGCCTTCCCTCCAAGGGGTTTTAATCTTCGATAGGACCTTGGACACCCTTATACCCAACTTCTGAACCATCTTTTCGGCTAGAAAATTATGAGTCGCACTCGTATCCAACATTGCAATCACGTCTTTCTCCCCAACTTGTACACCCACGTACGTTAGCATATGAAAAGGAACCGTCTCACTACAGATCACCTTAAGCAAGGTGATCAGATATAATGACACGTCTTTCGAAGATTCATCGTCTTCTTTGACAATTAGGGCATTCAACACTTTCTGACAAAGTATGGATCGTCGCACAAGTAACAAGCAACCTTGCCCTTCTTTGAGGACGTTTCCTCGTTCTTAGAGTCACCATTTTGCTTGCCCTTGCCCTTAAAATCTCCCTTCTTGGAGTCTTTCTTCTTCTTCCCCTTGGTCTTCTCCTATTGGGTGTGACCTTTGCCCTTGGAAGAATTTGAGGAGCTCGCCTTAAATTCTTTTGCCATTCGAAAATCCACCAAGGCATCAGCGGCTACAATTGGACCAACCATATCCTTCACGTTTTGCCTCCGCAATTCCATTTGAGCCTACGATTGTAACCTAGACAGAAAATTAAAGAGCTTATCCTCTTCTGACATATTCTCAATATCTAGTATTAGAAAACTAAATGATTTGACATAGTATCTTACTGATCCATCTTGCTTGAGCTTCTTCAAGGCATCTCTCATGAGCCAAGAAATATTCATGGGAAAGAACTGATCTTTAAGCTCCTTCTTCATCTGCACCCACATTTCCATAGGAGTTCTACCTGCACTGATCTCCGCAGAGGTCCTTGTCATCCACTAGAGCTTAGGATCCCCAACCAAGCACATGGCCATTATATTAACCTTCTCAGTGTCGGATACCCTAATAGCCACAAATTACTACTCCATATCCCACAAGAAATTCTCCAACTCCTTAGCATCCCACACACTTTCGAACACCTTGGGTTCTCGTAATTTCATAGATGAAAGTTGTGGAATGGATCTTTCAACTCGATCGACATCTAGCATTGCAACCGTCCACCTCAGCATAGTGATCTCAAATTGGGCCTTCTCTTGTGCCTTTAACAATTCTCCATCTGTTGTTGCAACTGTTGGATTTGTGCCTCCAACATCTTGAATCGAGTATTGTGAGATGCAATCTCTTCCTCCCTTTGAGGAATTGGCCCAATGAGTGCCTCTACCTTAGTCACTCATTCTATCAAGTTGCCTACTGCCATCCCAAAATTTGGCTCTAATACCAGTTAATACAAAGCTCACCTTGGGACTTGAACTTTCACCGAAGTTGATTGCCAACACCTTTTACACGGCAGCCTCACTTAGTTTTGCTTAAGCAAGGCTTTAGCTTTCAATGACCCTCAAAGTGTTTAACTTGCACACTCGAAGAAACAATACTACGGAAGGGCAATAAGGAAACAACGGAGATACGATAAAACTAACCTTTATATTACTTTCTTTCCAAAAAATATAAGGAATGCTCTCTCTCTGACTAAATGACAAGAACAAAGCTCGAATGAGCTATATATAGGCATTCTAACTTGGAAGCCAAGTTACATTCAGAATCTCACTGAAATTGGACTGCTTAAGATCGTGCTAAGATCACGTCTATCTTTATCAGATTACTTCATGTAGACCAATTAGATGACACCCCAATCCAAATAAGACTCTAACTGATAAGATAGAATCTACAAGATAATAGAAAGATAGAGTTTACATTCAAATAGGAAACTAGCACCCTTAGCCTCAAAGATCTTCACTATCTTCATATGTTGAGTCCTATTGCAACTCTAACTGTTAGTTGTCGCCACATCATCTAAGATCTTCCCACGATCTCTATCTATTGAGGATGCAGTGTGATCTTGCCGAAGCCCACATAGCACACTAGCCTGATCCAATGCTTCCCATAATAAGTCTGCTAGTGGTCCATTCATCCGAGCATGGGCCAAGTCCTTAGCCTGGGTTGAGTCAATCTCCACAAGGTTCGAGACTCCCAAAATTTGCACCAAGTCCGATCTCACTCGCTCATATTTGCCTTAGAATTTTTATATGTCTCCTTTATGCCTGTAATCCAGCTAACCTTTCTCCTAAGGTGCATCGTGAAAGTCGCTGAGAAGTGTTCAGAAGTTTAAGGGTCTAACAGAAGGCATCTGCTAGTGTGGGTAATCGTGATTATCGTTTCATAATCTCTGGACTCATAGACGCTGGCAACCATCTTTTAAAATTTTGATTTTCAGCATACCACTTCTCATACACATCTTCAGGTTTTGTAGGTGACTATTTTGCGATGGATATAGGAGAGTTTCCCCCCTTCAGCAATCTGCAAATCCATCTGTTATGACCAAACGCTATAATTTGATTAAGAAAGAATGATGCCTGCATGAAAACTCCCTATAATTGAACAACAATAGGAACATATTTTGATCTAGATGATTCATTTTGTTTTTCACTCATTTTCAAAGGTTTTTTTAAGCTTTGATATAAACTTGAAAGATGAGAAGAAGAAGAAAGAAAATACTTATGTTCATAACCCTTTCTCTGAAATGCACTAGTTATAATGTAAAACAAGGGAATAAATCCCAACAATTAATCATACAACTAGAAATTAGGATTCGAAAAATATATTTACAGTTGTACAATCTTAACAAGTATGGAGAAAAATCTTAACAATAACCTACCTTGAAGCTTGATCATACTCTTGTTGTACCCCTTGAACCGTTTATGAAACAAACACGTCCCACCCACCCTAGCTGCACAAATATCTGAATTCTAATGGCATCCACAAAATGAATTGAGAGGACTTTATAATTGTTGTAGAGAGGGTTAATCAAAGAGTGCTAGCTTCAATAGAGCTTAAGACTATTTATAATATGTTTTTGTCATTTTAGTAATTTAACTGAAATTAAATTCTAATTTTAATCAAACTTTAATTATAATTTAAAACAATTCTAATTAAATACCAATTATACTCAAATAAGATCCAATATCTCATATTGATCCTTATTTATTAAATATCTCACATTTAATAATAAAGTTTCTCAAACTTTATAGTAAAGTCCAATTTGATTAAACTATCTTTGTTTTCTTCATTCTGTTATTTATGTGCGACCCATTAAATTGTCAAATGTATTGGCAATGGACACAGATTATAAACCTAAATCATATTTAGTATTAGATAACTTAAATTGATTTGATTTATCTTTAATTAAACTCCTTTAATTTATCTTTAATTCTTTAATAAAACAATTCATATCCATATATTAAGATTGGTGTCTAGCAATATATCATAATCACTCAAATATTTAAGAATGTCAAAATAGTTCACTATCCTTTCCGTGGTTTTTTTCACATTATTCAATCCATTCATCATATAATGTTCTAATTAGACATAGATAGTGAAATTAATTTCTACTTTATTTTGAGTCTAATCATGTTAGTTCTTCACCATTAATTATTGATTCAGTTAATGACATTTGTAAATTATTTTACAAAGCGTCAGTTTATCTTGGACAAATTTTTCTCGAATCAATGCTGGTCAGGAACGATGAAACATTCTCTTTAATTAGTTTACGGTGATAAATCCTATCTTAATCATTCAACTATCTCTATATAATTCATGTTACATCTAATGACTAGTGACTGAATTAGCAATGATTATAATATGTCATAAATAGTATCAAAATATAGCAATTCTTATACAAAATAACTTTAGAGACCTCAAGTCAAATGATCACTTATACATTCATCACAATTAGAATTTTCAAAGGCATACAAGTAATATTCTAAATGAATTTCTCATATAAGATTAGTTCGATAAACTTATTTTCTGACAAACACCCACACTTTTGTTTAACTATTTTCATAATTTAGTCTATGAAGTCGATTACTTCTTTTATATAGAAAAACATAATGTGTGCTAGTTTTTTTACGTTCTATTAATGTCCCGTCTTCAAAAATAATGACTAGAAACAATTTATGAATAATACGTAAATGCAATATGAATCTCATAATTAATTAATTATGTCATAATTTCATTTGTAATTTATAATTTTTTCATGGAATTTATCACATACATCTAAATATGTACAATATAAAAAAATCCTTTAAATAATGTTTTTAATAAATTATAGCTAACCGATTGACTCTAAAGCACAAACCAATATAGTGTCTACTAAGTTGGGTTTTCTTTAAATAATCAGCATTCAAATTCGTGTGGTTATGAAACTTAAAACAAGGACATAAATTACAGATATGGATTGTACACGTAAACCTATTTCCAGAACTTGTGGTTGCCAGAGAATGTGCTTTAATTGACAAGGAATAAAAATTATAACCATAAAACTGAATATAAACCTATTTCCAGAACCTGTGGTTGCCAGAGAATGTGCTTTAATTGACAAGGAGTCTAAGTATTAGATACTAGATAGGGTCAATCGGGTTATCTAAGACATATTTTCGATTCGGTGGGAGCAGGAAATTTGAAACTAGCAGATTGGGCTGGTTCTGGATATCAACAGAAGAGCATAGTGGATGAAATTAGTGGGAGCGAATATTTTCAGAACACAGTGATACAGTAAAGAGTTAACTGAAGCTTGTGATGATCTTTCTTTGTTCATACTCCTGTTGATCTTTCTTTGTTCATAATCCTGTTGATCTTTAAGTATCTTCAATTACTGTGCGTGAGGTCGCTTTCGCAATTCATTAGACCCCATTAAGTCAAAAAGTGGTCTCATCTTGTCTACTGCATATTCTATTTAACCCTATTGTGGCCTACCCCAGTTAATTATATTGGAAACATATAAGCTAGCTATACGACAAAGAATTTGCTTTCTTGCAAATATGTAATTTGTAAATCTTGCAGTACCACTCCACTCAACGAAAAAAATTGTTCCAAGGAGTTCAGTTTTCCTTTAAATTCTCCATCGCAGAATTGGAAAGCAAGTTATGGGGATGAAGATACAAAAGTTCAGGCTTCAATTGATAGCTACAGTTCTTTGCTTCTGCTGCATCAATGTTGCAGCAGAAGTGAAGAACCAGCAATCCAAAAAGACATACATAATTCACATGGACAAGTTCAATATGCCTGCAAGCTTCAGTGATCACCTCCAGTGGTATGATTCATCTTTGAAGTCAGTATCAGAATCTGCTGACATGCTTTATGCTTACACCCATGTCATCCATGGCTTCTCCACAAGATTGACACCCAAAGAAGCTGAATCACTTGAAAAGCAGCAAGGAGTTGTGTCCGTTATTCCAGAAAGAAAATATGAACTGCATACAACAAGAACGCCAGAGTTCCTTGGACTAGGGGAAAGTGCATCTGTGCTTCCGGCATCTTCATCTGGGAGTGAGGTGATCATTGGAGTACTAGACACCGGTATCTGGCCGGAGGCAAAAAGCTTGGACGATGCAGGGCTTGGCCCGGTACCAAGTAGCTGGAAAGGGGTGTGTGAGGTGGGAAAGAATTTCAATTCATCAAGCTGTAACCGGAAACTAATCGGAGCAAGATTCTTCTCCGAAGGTTATGAAGCTGCTTTTGGACCAGTAGATGAAACAGTGGAATCAAAATCACCAAGAGATGATGATGGTCATGGAACTCACACAGCAACAACAGCAGCTGGTTCTGCAGTTCCAGATGCTAGCCTATTTGGCTATGCAAACGGGGTGGCACGTGGAATGGCAACTCATGCTCGAATAGCAGCATACAAGGTGTGCTGGCTTGGTGGATGCTTTGGCTCTGATATATTAGCCGCAATGGATAAAGCTGTTGCAGATGGTGTGAATGTTTTATCCATGTCTATTGGAGGAGGACTCTCGGACTACTTTAGAGACACAGTAGCTATTGGAGCTTTCACAGCAACGTCATATGGAGTCCTTGTATCTTGCTCAGCTGGAAATGGAGGTCCAACTTCAGGCAGCTTGTCCAATCCTGCGCCTTGGATAACCACGGTTGGTGCTGGTACTTTGGACCGGGATTTTCCAGCCTATGTGACCCTTGGTAATGGGAAGAATTACGCTGGCACATCACTTTACAGCGGAAAGCCATTATCAGATTCAGTACCGTTGGTGTATGCTGGCAATGTGAGCAATTCAACAAGCGGTTATCTTTGTATGACAGGCAGTTTGATTCCTGCAAAAGTTGCAGGAAAAATTGTCATATGTGAGAGAGGTGGGAACAGTAGAGTACAAAAGGGTTTAGTGGTTAAGGATTCTGGTGGTCTAGGAATGATTTTGGCCAACACAGAAGTGTATGGCGACGAGCTTGTTGCTGATGCACATCTTCTGCCTTCAGCTGCTGTGAGCCAAAAAGTAGGGGATGCCCTTAAAAGCTATGCCTCTACTGATCCCAAGCCAATGGCCACGATCAGTCCTGGAGCCACAAAGCTAGAAGTTGAACCATCTCCTATAGTGGCAGCATTCAGTGCCAGAGGTCCAAATATGATCACACCCGAAGTACTCAAACCAGACCTCATAGCGCCAGGGGTCAACATCCTGGCAGCTTGGACCGGTGCAGTTGGTCCATCCGGTCTACCCAGAGACAACAGGCGTGTGAATTTTAACATCATTTCTGGCACTTCAATGTCCTGTCCACACGTAAGCGGATTGGCCGCACTTGTGAAGGCTTCACACCCTGACTGGAGCCCGGCAGCCATTAGGTCTTCCCTGATGACCACAGCCTATGCAACATACAAAAATGGGGGAACCATACTTGATGCTGCTACTGGAAAGCCATCAACACCATTTGATTATGGTGCTGGACATGTGAACCCAGTAGCAGCTCTCGATCCTGGCCTTGTCTATGATGCCTCTGTTAATGACTACTTGGCCTTTCTCTGTGCTCTAAACTACAGCTCAAATCACATTAAGCAAGTCACGAACAAAGACTTCACTTGTGACGCAACTAAGCAATACAGTCTTGGTGATCTTAATTACCCTTCTTTTTCTGTTCCTCTACAAACTGCTTCAGGCATCGGAGGAGGTTCCGGTGCGACAACAACCAGGAAGTATACCAGGACCTTGACAAATGTGGGCACGCCAGGGACATATAAAGTTTCCTTGTCCTCACAGACATCGTCGGTGAAGATCTCAGTTGTCCCAGGATCGCTCACTTTCAGTCAAGAAAATGAGAAAAGGAGTTATACGGTTACCTTCGTTGCGAATTCTATGCCATCTGGTACAAATAGCTTTGCACAACTCGAATGGTCAGATGGGAAACACGTCGTTCGTAGTCCAATAGCTTTCAGCTGGACATAAGGATCCTGAAGGACTGCTTGAATTTCTGTTAATCACCGAACATGTTTTATCTGGAGTTTATGTGTAATTGATGTGTTTTACTTCATGTTTGATGTTCAATAGCTTGGGAGATCAGCAACTTCTGTTAGATAATCCAATGCGAAGGAAAATAGGTTCAATAATTGTACAAAAGACATTTGCAAAAAAAGCAAAATCTTTATACATGAACCGGTTTTCTGGTTGCTCGCTTGCTTCAATTTGGAATCTTCCACCTTTTCTTAGTCCTGCATGTCAGAAACTTAATTAAAGTAGCTGCCTAGAAAGTCCTACCATGGCTGCCCATCCATTGACAATTCATGCAATAGGTATATACATGCATAAATTTTTCACCAAAAAGGTGTTCATGTCAGTGATCCATTAGTAGCACATGTCGACGCAAGCCACGGCTTTGATCTTAAGATCATTACGAGACCCCATTGTGGACCAAAGATGAGACTAAACAACATGGAAGAATGAATTACCTCCACCGAGTCCATTGAAGAATGAATAGGTTTCTCCAGGGTCAAAGAAAACATCTAAAACAATGATACAGACTTTAATAGCTTACTGTATATACAAATTGCTTTTTTTTTTTTTGGACGATTAATACTCGAAACTATTTGTAGTTAAACACTGACCCTCCTCCGGAGCAAACAGCCTTCGCGTGAGCCTACATTAATGGCCTCTCCTAAGCTGTATGGCTTTGCTATCTGAATTTAGTAGATTATCTTCACTAGAAATGTCTTCTCAGGAATCAACATTACGGTGGCCTTTCGCATTTGCCTTCCTCGCAATGGTTCAACATGTCCTTGTTTTGGCTTTAGCATTCATTAACTAGTTTGGCTATTGTGGCTTTAGCATTTGTTAGCTAGTTTAGCTATCTTATATCAGACTCTTTGTCCAACCTCGCAAAGGACAAAGGTCAACGAATGGTTTTGTTATTGTTTTTGACTGGAGTTTAACACCAGCTTGTTAAAGAAATTTGAAGTGTTAATGGCACTAAGCTCCTCTCCTCGGAGACGGTGAAGGTGGGCAAAGAGACGGGGTTAGAGGATGAGTGGAGAAGGTAAAATGGTGTGGATAACTGGAGGCTCAGGTTACATTGCTTCATGGCTCGTTAAGCTCCTGCTTGGACGCGGTTATACCGTCAGAGCTGCTGTTCCTGACTCAAGTTTGTATCACTCACTCCTTATGTTGTTCTCTGTTTCTTCTCTGCTACTTAACTAGTAAGGTTGGATAGATTCTGCCCAATTATAATTTAGTTATATACATCAGATGATCCAAAGAAAACAGAACACTTGCGTGCACTGGATGGAGTCAAAGAGACACTTACCATGTTCAAAGTAAATTTATTGGACGGAGGTAAGACAAATTTGAACCTGCTTATTAGCTTACTGTTGCATTTCAATCCTCATTCATACACCTTTTGCAGAAAATGTTCATTGTAACTAAATAGGCAGACGTGGTTGGTTCAGTGCTTCTGTCCCTTAACTAGAGGTCTTGAATTGGAACTCTAAAAATAAAAAAACTTATTTAACCAGTATTTTATCTTTTACTAGCTGACTCAATACAAATAAAAATTAATCTGAATATAGATGCCCTAAAGATGTCTGCTTGTAACCGAAACTTTCTTAAGACACCTCCTAGGTTAAAAAAACTGGTGACAACGAGGGGTTGGCCTAATGGCTTAACATCCTCACTTAAGGCTCTCCTTTACAGGAGGTCTTGAGTTCGAGTC
>JAOSBN010000002.1:3219718-3241556 GCA_027563595.1 Erythroxylum suave | reverse complement strand
TTTTAAATGAAGAAATTAAATAATGTTAAATTAAGTAATTAATGAAAATATATAGATAATAAAAAGTATTTACATAACTATTTTGTTGAAATGATCTAATTATAACCAATTAAAGTAATTTACTAGTGAAACCAATTGCAAATTGATTAATAAGTATATAACCTTATCTCATCTTGTGTAATTAAAGTCATCTTCATAGCCTTATAATATTTTTTAAAGTTATGTCCCCATAAGTCATTTTAGACATAAACAACTAATGTTAAACAGCTAATTTTACCAAACATCTGTAATAAACAGCTAATACAATCAGCTGGTCAAATCAGCTAATATAATCAGCTATTAACTAACAGCTGATAGAATCAACTAACAGCTAATACAATCAGCTAATTGTCAAACAGGACCTATATAAAGATAAAGCTACTTATTATTAGACTTTTTTAAATTCCGCTTTATTAAGATATTTTGAACTGGGTGAGATGAAGTAAGAAGTAGATGATAGACCCGACATTCGGACAAAGAAACAACCTGTGCAAGAGTTGGAGTGCACCAATTTTGACCGTTGGGCCATTGGAAACGACACCGTTAACGAAATGTTCTCCCGCAATTTTTGGAAAATTTACGCGACGACGAGGAAACAAATCTTGCCCCAACTTTAATTAAACACAATACAATCATGTGGATTAGTAATGCCCTTTTTATTTTTTAGGCACCAAAACCGCACGCATTCCTCTTCATTGGGCGATCTCCGGTGGGGGAAAAAAAAAAAGAATCCAAGAGTTTCCGTATCCTGCGCCTTCTCTCGATTGGTGGCGGGGATCCAGAGAAGAATCCAGGAGCTAGGAATTCCTTCATTGTTTGATCTTTAATTTTAATTTTTGTAAGGAGTGAGTAGTTGGGGGTTTTAGATATTTGTTGATTGGTGATTCTTCCAATTTTTGGGTATTAATGACGTCGAGCTTTGATCGATGGGAGAAGGATCCCTTTTTCTCTGCGGCTGAGGAAGTTCAAGAATCGGCCGACAGGTATCTGCCGTTGTAATTATTACCATTTCATCTTTTGAACTTCCTTTTTTCCTTTGATGTTTGGTGCATAATTAATTGGTCTTCTTATTTCAATTGTCTGGTAAGTTATTGAAAATGGAGTCTTTGGTTCATGTTTATTAGCATTTGTGTGTGTGTGTGGTTTTAATGGATTTAGGAGACAGTTGCTACATTATTGGATTTAATTTCGGTTAGGTTGATGTGTTAAAATCTGGTGGATTTTATGTTCGTGTTGCTTATGTTTTATTTTTGTGGGTGATCTCTGAAGGATGGAATCAACTTATAGAACATGGGTTCATGCGAAGAAAGATGCATCTCGTATGTGGAATTGCGAAGAACTTTACCGCGACCTACGTACTGCCCTTGGTACTACTAAATGGCAGGTCACTTATCCTTCACCTTCACTTGTTTCTGTGGATTGCACTGATTTTTCCATAGAATTGTGAGTTAGTGGAAATCAACTTGATTCTGTATTGTGAACATTGCAGTTGGAGGAGTTTGAGCGGGCAGTCCAGTCAAGCTACATTAAAAGCTTACGTGATGATGCGAGAAACAGGCATCATGAATTTATAGTGGCAATTGAGGATCATATTTTGAAAATTCAAAGATCATTAAGAGAAACTGCAGTTTGTGAAGGAAATACATCATTGCCTTGGGTGCGTTTAGATGAAGGAGAGAGCAATGAACTTGCGTTGTTTTTATCTGGTGTGCCTGAAGATAATACCACTTGGAAGAATCACAGGAGGGACCCTGAAAAGTTGCAAGAAACGGAAAGAATGTTAGACAATGAATGTTCAAAGAACTCTACCCAGTCAGTTAAGCAGAGTTCTCTGGAATCTAGAGAGGAGAAACATCACGGGCATAGAAGGACGGCAAGTGCTAGTGCTGACATTGGTGCTTGGAAAATTGCAATCACTGATAATGGCTTTCAACTGAATTCCGGCGTTGCGCATCTTCCCCCACCCCCACGAAAAGTACCCAGTTTGTCTGGAATTTTAGGTTCTATGGAATCTGCTTACAAGTTTAAGCGGCCAAAGAATGGTGTTCGAAAATGGAAGGCAACAGATTGTCATCAAGACTCGGATACTACTCCATTACAATCTTCAGAGTTGGCTAGGGTGTGTAGTTTGGTCCTTGCTAAATCTATTTATCTGAATTTATGTTGTTGAAATGCTTCATTATTGAACTTTAGAGATTATACTAATTAATTCATTGCTTTTCTTAATTTTCTGACAGGGCATTAATGGATGTTATGAAAAGACTAAGAGTTGCCTTGATGGTTATGATGAATGCTGTGAGAAGCAACTGTACGGCTGGTATGGAACTTTGCAAAGACAGCTTCAACGGTCTCAGTACCGAATGCAATATAATCGACCTGTTCAAGCAGCGTTTTCACTAGTTCTCATTTTCTTGATCAGTAAGCATCGCAAACTCATGATTTTATTCTGTGGTCTCTGTGATTTTAGTATTGCCTTTAAGCATGAATAAGGTTGATGATCCATAACGTGGATGATTGTTACATGGTTGTTATTTGCTATGAATACAGAGTTTGTTTTTGTTTGTGGATTTTACGACTATATAGGGCCTGTTTCCAACGGAGGCAGGATTTTGCTTTATGTGTGCCATTTGGACCCAAGGACATGATTCTTTTGAAAATGTGCCTTGACAGACAGTATTCTTCTCATGTGTCTAATTCGACTATAGGAAGCGTCACGTTGAAACTTTCTGTTTCTTCTTTAGAAAGTCTACCCATATTAGTTTTTCAGCTGATACTAGATTCTGGGCGTTGTTTTTTGTTTCAAGTATTTAATATTCTTTCACTTGCCCTTTTAGGGTATTTTTTTCAGTTGCTGAATCTCGAAACTGTCATTTTTCTTGTGACAATCTCTCACTACATTGTTGAGTTGCTTTTGTAGTTTTGCTTTGTTTTGAAGTCCATCATTGGAAGTTATCTGCGCCTATCTTGCATACTCCTTATGGCTTCATCTAGACAGAATTAATATCGTTTATCTGTGTTTTCATTGCCCACTTTGGTGCAAAAGTTTTAAAAGGATGCTTTCATTCTGCACTGCATATTCCAATGTCACAAGTAGAATAGGCAGAATCATGTCAAAAGACTATTTTGACAATTCAATTAATTTTAGAATGGACTAGGCCTAACTTTGCAGTTGTACAATTTCCAGAATATCTACGTGCTTGATTGGACTTAGTTGGGGTAAATTGACATGTATGAATTTGTAGAAGATGTTTAGTACGATTTTAGGTTTATCTTCTGGAGTGTTTGACCTTTCAGTATTCAATATGATGTTTTCAATATTTTGATGATAGTTATTTAGGAGAAAACAAGAACGAGTGCTTTATAGGATGCTTTCCTAGGGTCATGGACACTGATGTTATCTACTCTCTTTGCAGTGTTGATATTGTTGCGTGTACTGTGAAGGGCAATACAGACTCTGCGGGACTGCGTCCTGCATGTTAGAACAGTGACCATTAAATTGATAGGAGTTATGCAATATAAATGCCGTGTCTGAAGCCAGAAGTCTGAGAAGTTAGCCTAGCAGCCAACAGAGCAGAGAAAATCGGTCAAAGAATGTCCGCCCGATGTGCTAGTCGATCTTGCACCATATATACGTACTTTTGGTTGAAGCTGTACTCTTCCATTCAGTTTAATTAAATACAATTCTTTCCATAACGACACTATGAAGAAACATTACTTAAAACTGCTAGAGCATTGCTTGAAATTGTGTGCACACATTATTTACTCTTCTTTGATAAATGCAGATAATAAATTTATAAGCACTTTGGAGTGATATCAGTACAAAAACAAGCTTAAACTGCTTAGCTGGTCCAACCAGGGTATTATTTGGTAAGCTGTAAGCACAAAGGATAGTACAACAAGCAACAGCCCCCAGCAGGAATACCAAATTTCGCTTACAAGTCGCCAATCTACAGCTACCTTATTATTTTCTTACAACATGAAAAAAGAAAGCAAAATGCAAGAGGGGGAGGAGCAATTTCAGTTTCAAGGCACAATCTTGTAGGCTTTGACCTTATCAATCCAAGAAATGAAAGAATTCTTGGAATTCCTAAACCCTAAAAACCCATGCTCCTTACTCTTATTCATGCTCGAGATCATCGACGCTACGGACAAGACCAAATCACTAAACCACCACACCCCGACCTCATCAAGCTTTGTGGGCTGTAGCTGATTCTCCTTAACAATCTGCTCCCATACGCCTTCCTTACCCTTCATAATCTCCACCAACCTCACCCTCTCACCACCCTCCTCCTCCCCAAACCCATACTCCTCAATCCCAAACTGCTCCGCCAAAACCTTCCACAAATGCTTCCACTTGAAAACGTCACCGTTGTGAATGTTAAAGGCTTCGTTTTTCGCATACGGGTCCACCGCAGCCCATATATGGTGCTCCGCTATCAGATCCGCATCCGAAGCAATCGAGTAACCTTCCCACGCAGCTTTGGTTCCAGGAAACACCAATCGCTTCCCCTCGTGTTTGCATATCGCGGCGTATACGCATAGCGTCCCGATTATGTTCATCAAACTATACGGAGAAAACCCCCATATTTGATCGGGTCTGTGTACGGACCATGTCAAACCCTCCTTTTTTTGCACTTGTTCAAACATGATATCTTCCATCGTGTAATAGAAATTGGGCAAGTCCAACCTAGGCATATCCTCCGTGAAAGGCGGATCGTGCGGCACGGCTTTGCCAAACGACTCGAAAGGTCCGACGTAGTGTTTAGCTCCTGTTTGGAGACAGATGTGTCGGAGATCGGGAGCGTTTGGGATAACGGCGTTGAGGACGTTACGGAACATACGGCCGTTTATTTCACAGTTCTCGACCTCCGTGGATCTGCTGGCCCAGGTGACGTAGAAGATGTGAGTGACGTCGGTGAGTTGGGAGAGCTTTGATTCCGTGTCGGCTGGGTCGGAGACGTCGCACTGGATGTACTGTATTGGGTGGTCGGCGTTCCACTCGGGGCGTGTACGGCGTGCCACGCCGTAGACCCTCCATGGACCGCCAGGAGTGTCGGAGAGTGGTAATATCTCGGCCAAACTGTTACCGACTATTCCGGTAACGCCCACAACTAATGCTACGCTCTGGTAGCTTCGTGGAGCTTCGTCTTCTTCGAATTTCTTCTGTAAAATTACAATCACAGATTTTAAGATACCATTTACAGAATAGAAAAGACACTTCAATTAATAAAGACTGAACCTTGGCAGCGCCAATAGCACCAGCCCACCACCAGCTCATCTTTTTATCGGAGAGGAACTTTGCTTTCTCGTTGGGCAGCTAAAAGTCTATATGTGGCAAGTATAACGAGGCGGTCTGGTATATATATACGGAGAGAGAGAAAGCTTTAGAAGATTAGATAAGAGTGGAACGGCAAGTTTCGGTTTTTTCGTTGGATTTCTCCTCGGAACGAAGCACAAAAATTTTGTACTCATTATATTTGGTTGTTCACGCTGTTTATTTTTACTGTATATTATTACTAATATTTCACGAATGGTCAGTTGTATAAGCAGCAGAAAAAGATATTTTTAATAAAATATAAAATTTGAATGTATATTTTAATTTATTATGCAATTAATTTCATAAATATTTAGATATTTTATTAAATTATTATGTACTAAAATTTTTAAATTGTAGGATTTTTTTATTCAATAACTTATTTCATTAAATTTTTAGATTTCTTATTTCATTAAATATTTAAGTTCTTTATTTTATTTATCGTAATTAAAAAAATACAAATACAATTCAAAAATATTGATACAATTATAAAAAATATTTACATAATTTATTTTATTGTTAATTTGTATGAATGTTTTGCTATTTAATAGCTCATTTCATTAAATTTTTAAGTTCCTCATTTTTAATTCATTTTTTATAGATACAATTAAAAAAATACTAATACAAATCATTCGTTTTAAAATAATAAATAAATTACATATTTCTAACCATATTATTCTGTAAGGGTATTTTGATCATTGACATTATTTTCTATGTTTTGTCAACTGCAACCAAACATATTTCTGTTCTCGAGACATATAATTTTATCTGTTTTATCCATTACAACTAAATATATCATTGTTTTTAATTTTTGTTCTATTTTATCTCTAAATTTTTGTTTCGTTTCGTCTCACCGCGTAGATTCTGTTAACAATTTGTATACAAAATTAAGTAGGCGTGGTACGGAAACTATAGATAGCTACGTATAAGAGAAACTTGGGGAAACTCAAAACTCTTATTTATTTCCCTTCCTCTTATTGTTTTGATTGGATAGTATTAACAATTACGTCTTTTAATTGTGTTTGAAAAGTCCCAATTTCGGTGAAATTAGGTTTTAGGACGTGAACACCATTTGGATACAAGTAACGATCACGTCCATATACACCCCCTTTGATCATTCTTCAGGAAAAAAACAAAAGGGGGCGATAAGAAAAGACAGAACAAAAATGTAATTTGGCAACGGCGAGTCAATTCCGCAATCTCCGACCAGTCAAAATAAAGGGCACTTTTCATAAGAGGGTTTGATTAGCTCTTTCACCTAAGGTTATACACCAAAAGGTCAGACTCAATTTTAAGTTCATGGACAACAGCATTCGTACAGAACCGAGAATATAGGTGAACAACTATGCTCTATTTACAGATTGAGAAGAGCATTGACCCAGCTCCAAAACTTTCGAGTTGAAGTTATGAATCACCCAGGCCAATAAAAACTAGTCCTGTGAGCTAGTGTTGTAATATATGGTCAACAAAACCTTGCCTCTACCTAAACATTCGTCCTCCACATTGTATTGTTAGCCACATTATCATGAGACCCCTCCAATGAAGCAACTTTTGCTGAGGTAGGCATGGCCTGCTTTACCTTCAAACCCTGAGGAAGTTCACAAGTTTCACTTACCGATGCGAATCTTAATTCTGCCGGAGGAATGAAGCAATCCATTGACAAGCCGGGAACGTTAAATGCAACTTCCTCGATTGCCCATGCTTCTTCCATTCTGGTCCTCTT
The DNA here is from genome assembly GCA_027563595.1 of Erythroxylum suave. Taxonomy (NCBI): domain Eukaryota; kingdom Viridiplantae; phylum Streptophyta; class Magnoliopsida; order Malpighiales; family Erythroxylaceae; genus Erythroxylum; species Erythroxylum suave. The sequence continues at coordinate 3,234,480 of JAOSBN010000002.1, read as the reverse complement.
GTGGCTCATTGCCGTATCTCCAAACCGGAAAAGAGTTACAACAGAACGTCCGGAATGAGCAATCATGATTCCGTCCACAGGCTTATAATCATCAAGGAAAGAATTGATTGTGGTCTCCCAGTACACAGCATCACCTCCATTGTTTTGGATTCTGGTCAAATGAGAGTCTTCTAAATGTACAAGGAGGCCTGTCTTTTGGCTGAAATAGCCAAACAACACATGCCTTATAATCTCCGCCGGCCCTTCGCTTCTAGCCTTCAAAGTCGCAGGATCAGCACATATCTTGAGGATAAAGCAATCATCTTCATTTATCCTCTTTTCCCCAATGCACCTTGCATTGGTAAACATGCTGGCAGTTGTCCTCGGATCAAGCCCCTGCAAAGAAAATTGAAACCGAGTCTAACAGTGTTTTAAGTTTGTGAACAGTCCTTTCATTTAAAAAAAAAAAAAAAGTTTGTGAACAGTCGAACAAGTAAAAGATAACACTACGTTTCACCTGAAGTGCACGGCGTAATGGCCTAACAGGACCTTTTGCAGCATGTGGACCAAGCCAAGGTGTATGCCTCCACACAAGCTTACCATTGCAGCCAGCATGAACTTTACTTCCACCAAGTGCAAGTTCCACATACCACATGTCTGGATTCATTTGCCACAGGACAAAGCCACCAGACTCTGCAGCTTTGGAGGCATTCCGGTTCTTTGTAACTTTGTTCGCGGTCTCAAACTCAGAAGCTATCATCCTCACTTTTCCCATGGCATATGCATTGTGTATGGAGTTTTGAAGGTTTTGTCCTCCGGAAGCTGCCGTGTACTGCTGCAATATGTACTGAGCAGAAGATGTTTCCTGCCAGGTAAAGGATAGCCTTAGTCCTTAGAGACGCCATAAGAAAGAAACATACCAAACACCACATTTCTCTAACTTATTTTCAAAGTACTGATACAGAAATGAACTCCTTTCAGTACAGTTTATTATTGTATCAAAAACAACCATACCAACACGAAAAATCTGGTAGAAAACTATTGGCCTTTGAGGCCCTGAATTTCAGGGAACAATTAGCATTACTAATTTGATGCCACCCATAATACCAAAGATCGCATCTTTAAGCAATAGACAAATAGAGAGAGAGAGAGAGAGACTAACTATTGGAGTGTCTTTAATACTAAGATGAGGCAAAGGCTCGGAGCTGCTGACGTGCACAGGAGCGAGCGGCGCACCCAAGACACCAAGCAACAACCTCAGATCGGACCGTTTGCACACATTCGAAGAGGCAACAGAGGGTGTTTTCGAAAGCTGTCCCTTCATCCACTGGCCCCACCTTCCCTCTGCCCTCGACTCACCGTCGTTGTCGTGGTCCGGGCCCTCCTTCAACGGCGACAATGCCTCCGCGGGCCTCAAGCTCCCCGATCTCCCAATAACCCACGTGTCAAGCTGCGCCACGCGTCGCCCACCACGTCCCCCCCTCCTCCTCAACAGACTCGACATGGGTGAAGCACTCCTCGCCGGGCTTTTCGCCCGAGACCTCGCTGGCGACAACCCTCTAACCACTTCCTGTTTCAGGGCCGAGAAAAACCCTTGTTTTCTCTCCATTACTCCGCAGAACTAGACTATGCCTCACTTACTCCCTCACTCACTCACTCACTCACTAGCACGAGAAAGAGCAAAACAGAAGCAAAAGGGGAAGCGTATCTGCGCAATAAAGATGAAGCATAAAAACAGTAGTACTACAAGTGTGAATTAAATATTGTACCAAGCAGAGGTGTAGGAGAGGAGCTGCTTTGGACAATTACTAAATTCCGTGTTTTCTGGCCTTCAAATTAAAAGGACAAAAGCTCTCCACCCCAGGGGGCAGGGACCGTACCAGGCGATCTTGTCCCGTGACGGAAAATATAACGGCAAATAATGTATCGTGACGCCAGGAAATTCCCGCCGTTGCCGTTATCACCGTTGCCGTTATCAACGGTCAACAGTGGGGTTTGTGTTAGGTTGGTAATACATATTATCTATTTGTCCCTGCAAGAGACAACTAAGAAAAGCTTCGTTTCTTACACTGTTGGGGCTACATGTAATGGAGTGACTAATCACCACGCCGAGCACGCCAATGCACTCTTTTTCTTGCTGATTTGAATACGCCATTTAAGTAAGTGCCCATAAAAGGCGACTTTGGTTTCAATTAAGTTTTACACTCATTATTTAATAAATATATTTACACAGTTTTTAATAATTTAAATATATATGAACAAACAAATACTAATGTATAGATAAATTCGTACTTATTTATTTATTTATTTTGAAAAATATGAAGAAATTTTATTATAATTTATAAATTAATCTTGTATGAGATATTAAAATAAAATTATTTATTTTTATTTTTTAAAATTGATTTATGCGATATTTTATCTATTATCATTAATAAAATATAATTGCAAAATTGTTATTAATTAAATAATATTTATTTTGAAAAAGTAAAAGTAAAATTAACTGGACCAAATGCGAATAGGCAAACTTCCTCAAATGCCGTATGGCCGTTCCCTCCCTAGGCCCTAGCTTCGTGTTGCCTATGTTGCTCCACATACAGCATTATTGGCCAATCAAACAAACGCTCCCGAGCTAATTAATAATGATCTGGTTTCACGTAATACTGTGTAAGATATTTTTAAAATCGACCGAAAATTTAACTGATAACATAAAAAATTTAAACATTTAAAATACTTAATTAAATTATAAAATTATTTAAAAATTAGATCAAATTCAAAATTTTAAAATATAATTAAAAAAGATTGTCTTTATGTATTTATAAAAAGATTTTAAGTAAATTTTAATTTATTTATTTTGATTTATAAGAATTTATTAATTTACCGATTAATTAATAAATTAATAGGTTTTTAGCAACAAGATTTTTTAAAATAAATGGAACTGAAATAAATCCAGTTAATTACAACACTACTTTAAAGAAATTTTGATATAAGAAACATAATCAATATAAGGTGAATTTGAAGCATTTGTTGATGTTTGGGTGTCCATAATGAGTCTTTTTTATTAATAAGTATACCTAAATAGTTCATGGAGAGAGATACTTTCAACTAATCCTTATTTGTTAACCACTACTTTTTTGGGTCTTAAAGGACAATTGTAGAGACTGCGACTGAAGCATGCAACTTCCTGTTTTTGTTTATTACACAAAAATGAAATTATGAGGGGACGACAACTCATGCGGCTAGAGGAAGGTTGAGAATGATGGCACTGTTTTTCCAAAAGCTTCCAAGTTCCAACGCCTCCCTAATATATCTATTATTATTACTCTGTAAGAATGCTCCAACTTATTGAACAAACACGGTGTCAAGAATCATGTGCAATCATACACTCGTTCGAAGAACATACCCCAAAATCACGTATCAAACCTTAATCATTGTCAATAATTATACGTACATCAAACATGCGGCCAATTGTCTATTAGCTAAGTCTTGGAAGAACATGCCTATTCACTGTTGTCTTACAAGTTGGTCCAACCTGGACGAATGGTTTATCTCTTTACCAAATCTGATGAACATTAGACATAGATATCACATAGGATTTGAAAGTATACTCCTCTAATAATTTACGAACGGCGGTCCTCTCTGTATTATACGGTATTATGATCAATAATTGATTGTTGGTTGGTTGGTTGATTGATTGATTGATAGATAAAGGTGCATTGGATAGGTATGAATATGCAAACGTCAAGAAAAGAAAAACGACATCGAAGTCAAAGAAGTTTTTTGGAAAGACGACGTTGTTTAAATTCAACGCGGTATCTCAATCTATATGAAGGAATATGACAAATTCAGAGGTTCAAAAATCTTCAGGCAGCCGGCCACTTGATCCCAAGAAGTTCTTCGCGAGTGATATTGTATATGTAGAATGTCGACAATATCGGTCGGTCCCATCACAGACACACAACACAGGTTAAGGTTGCATGTAAGAACACGAACCAAAGTTGGAGCAGTCAATCTCAAATAATAACCTTGAGATAAATTAAATAAAGTGCAGATCCTGCAGGATTTATTTTTATATGTACTACTAATTATATATAAGTATTAAGAAAGTTTGAATTCAACTTGTTGAATGATGATAAAATTTTTTATTTAAAATGATTTCTTGAATTTATGCTTTTGCTTTTCTAAAATATTATGAAAGATTAGTTTTTTTTCCTGAAATAATATTATAATAAATATTTTAAAATCAGATAAGAAGTTAAACTAAGAAAATGAGAAGACCGTTATAAAATTAATATGTAATATAGATTAAAGTATCGAAAAAAATGAAGATCTTAAAATTATATTGAAGAGTAAGATTATCACTCTCTATTAAAGATAATGAAGTTTAAATGAAAAATGAAACTTTTAAAATAAAAATTTATCTATTTATTCTACCCTTTATCCTCTCTTCTCTATTTCCCATGATCAATAAAGGTGGAGGAATTTATGTTGGACACATTTATTCTTTTTCATAAAGTTGGATAATATTTAATTGTATTATTTAGTTTTTAAATAAATTATTGTTTGAATTACTTAATTTGATCTAGCCCAATAAATGATTTAAACCAATGAGTCGAAGTCCAGTAGAAAATGGATCCTAGTCAGTGTGGACTGGAGTCATATCGACTTTATGATAGAGAAACCCGATATAAAAGCTATATATAAAGTTAAGGTCTCTTGCAGTTGCTCGTATCAATTATTAGCGTAAGGATTATCTGACCCGTTGAGAGAGCTTACGTATTGAGAAAACTGTAGAAATACCTAAATCACGTGTTAGGAAGCATAATCTGTAAAAGTCTCGGGAGATTCGAGATCGTTTGAAGCTCGAAAACTTCATCAGAATCAGAAGTGGAACTGAAATAAGGTATCCCACATTTTCTTCGTTTTTAACCCTTTCATATATAATTCTGGGTATGTAAGAAGTTCTATTCTACGTATTACAATTTATCTACTTATTGATATTCAATTCAATTCAGTGTGCAGTAGATGATTATGGTAACGAGCATTCAATTCAAGATTATTTTTCAAAATCATACGAGGAGTATTGGAAAAGAGAACGTAATTGATGCAATCCCCACAAATAAAAAAGAAAGTTGACAAAGGTTTAAAGATCGGAGTTCTGACTTCAGACTGTTCAAGCAAGGCAAGTGATTAGAACAAGAAGATCTGGAGGCCCAAAAAGTGTTGGTCTTAATATGGTCTTTGGGTAGATGTGGCTGAAATGGGCTAAAAAAAGCACCATCACTTGAGCTGACAATTTGAGGTGCTTGGTAATGGGATACAGGTAACAGGGAATGTCAGTGACGATGACAAGCGCTGTTTGGTGCAATTCTATTTGTAGGGTTGGTTGAGATTTGGTGAAGGTTACAAACAGCATGCAAGTGCTGAATTCATATTGTTTTGTGGTTAAGCGATCGTTGAAGAACGTCAGGATACTAATGAAGCGTATACGAATTCCATACAAGTTTGCGGATATGGTTAAACATCAATATGTGTAAAACGATCGTTGCTGATTTTTGCCTATAATGCGTGCCGTCTCAGAACAGCCTTTTAGCATTCATTTGCTGCTTTCGAAGTGCCCGTAAAGATAGGTTAAATGGGTAAAACACAATAGTTCAAATAAATTATTTTGAACGGATCGTAATAATTCATAAATTATGTGTTTCGGACGAAAAATAAGTGTTTCAGTTGTCCATTCAAATCCGGAAAATGTTTAGTGATAACAGGGTAGGTCTGCAATTGTACAATTTGAGGAAAAACACTTTAAAGATGATGAGTTCTTGACAATTATCAGTTGTTGATTCTTAAAAGTGAAATATGTCCAAGTCTTGGCACACAGAAATCGTGTCTGCACAATGAATCGTCAAGCTGTCTCCCACAAGACAAATCACTGCTTGCCTTTACTCTTAAAATAGGAAAGGCTAATGACAGAGAGGACCTGCAAATTTGGTTAAGCTTTACGTAACATCTAGCATTACTGTCAACCATAAGTTACTCCCCTATTAATAACGGCCTCTGTAATGAATTAATGAGTCCGGATGTAAGGCTTATGTTTGCTAATGATAAGGACAAATAAGCTTATAATCTTGGAACATTTCTTTTATTTTAAGAGAATTCATATGATTCATGTTTCAAACCTTCAGTAAAGAGCCTCTTTCGGCCACTTGAAACGCCCTTAAGATGTCGAGCTTCAGAATTGCGAAAGTATTAAACTAACCATGACCTGCCCTCAGCGCCAAAACCACATGGCAGTCTTTCCTTCTTCTATCTCCAAAGGCACTTCCTAACGTCTCACGTAACATACTGGGATTCTATAAATACCCATCTCTAGCACAGACTTTTGATCAGCTTATCAGATATCAACTCTGTTGCAACTTGATAGTCTCCTAAGTGAAGCCTTGAGTTCAGGTGCAGATTTTGCGTACGTCCAAATACCAGGGAACAATATGAAGCCAAGCCTAGGAGCCCTTCTTCTCGTTTCTCTTCTTTTCACTTCCTCTTTCTTCGAGGTCACAGTGGCCGGTTCAGGTGGTTAATTAGACAACATACACTGTTTTTCCTTTTCCATTTCTTCCGGCTCAAAACTTTCGAGCTACTTTTATGGTTCAGTTTTCTGACTATATTTCTATGTTATGGTGCATGTTTGGATAGTTTTCTGTGATTCAAAGTGTGCTGTCAGGTGCTCAAAAGCAGGAGTTAAGGACCAGTGCTTGAAGTACTGTGGAATTTGCTGTGACAAATGCAGCTGCGTGCCTTCTGGGACTTACGGTAACAAGGACGAGTGCCCTTGTTATAGGGACATGAAGAATTCCAAGGGCAAGTCCAAGTGCCCTTGAAACGAAAGTATGATCAAATACCACAAGTGGATTCTCAGAGATCTTCGTCATGCTATGTGTCCAACATGTAATAACATATTTGGAGGATGGTGTTAACTATGAAACTATATATGGAATTTTCTGTAATGTTTATGGATCCAAAATTTATGTATTGTGTTGGTGTTACAGAAGCTATGAATGCAATAATATAAGTTACATACACTCTCGATATCTTTCTTCGAACTCTTTTTATCAGCATTCATATATCTGTAACCAGGTCACTGAAACTCTCAAAGTAAACCTTGTCGAGGAACGTGTTGTAACGTCAGACCTCGAAAACTGTGTCATTTTAGTGCATCAGTTGAAAAATTTTGGTTACAAGGGCAATTCATCAGACTGATTATGCGGAACTTTGAATCTCTTCTCATTCGTCAGTTCACCTTCAGTTCATACAACCACATGCATCATATCCAGAAGAAATGCAGTGTATAACTCGTCTTTCCTTCAAAACCCAAACTCAGTATAGCAGACAAAATTTTATCACCTCGTAGATTTCAGATACCGCGCATTTTTATTATGCCAGAACTCTTAACGTAATAACGCCAGAGGCTCTTGAATGGGATTCCTAACAACAGCTCCATCATATGCACCCAAGGTTTGCCGTCTACGTCTCCAGATACACCATAAGCTGATGCCCAGTAAAAAAGCAATAAGAATTACTGCAATTAAAATAGAGACGCCCGCTCTGTATCGCTGCCACCAGTTCCTGCCATAGGAGCCAATGGTTATTGAATAAAAATAGAAAGAACTGCCTGGAGAAGAACAAAGATACATGGATCTCCTAGTATTGTAGACAGAAAGCCAAACATCATTTAAGTACAACACCAACCAAACACAAAAGAAGAGTATTCCCAATCTACAACTGCAGTAGAGGGAATGGTCCACGCCATATATAACATCTTAAATTTCAGCCAACTTTAGGATCCTACCCAAATTGTATTTAGTTCCCTTTTACAGGATTGATAAAATTCAAAAGCAATAACAAGATAATGATATATTTGTGTGTGTGTGTGGCCATATGTACATGTTGTAGAGGACTGGTACAAATTAAAAGAAATTCAAAATGCACAATATCGAATGTCTCAGTGAGTCAGAGATGGGATAAAGAGGGAGCACCAAATGAAAATCACATACTTTGTTCTTTGAGGCTCAAAATTCCAGTCAATCAGCTGATAGCTCCCAAGCCTATCAGGTAACCGCACTCTGTGTTCCCTCAACCGCATAATTATATCCTACAAATGACAGCAACAAGGAAAGCATTATTTGAAAGTGGTCAGGTAAATGCAGTCTATGCTCCCTCAACCACAAAATTACAGCCCACAAATGACAACAAGAAGGAGCACATTATTTGAAAGTCGTCACAAGGCAACATAATCCATGTATTCCATAAACAGTGTTGCTTGTATAACAAACTAAAGTAAGATGAATTATAGTTACCATTGCAGTGCTTTTAGAAATGTAATCACCAGACTTGGCTGGAAAGATGGCCCATCGAACAAGATAATTATCTCCACTCAAAGTGAAATTCAACATGAGAACCTGAAAGTAAGGCAATGACTTGAGTATTGGAACAATACAAATTAATCTAAAATTAGCAAATGTAAAAACGCTGTTTAAGCTACAAAACTTAACCACACCTGTGAATTCTGTACTTCCAACTCATAGGCGATGAACTTTACTGTTTCTGTTAAGTTGGGCTTGATGGACAAGTTGTTGACAGTGATTAACATGTCAAATGTGATAATTCCAATGTGAAAGTCCCCTAAATTCAAATGGAAAAGGGGATAATTAGAATGCACTGCAATATAAGTTGCTATCTAGAGAAGCTAAAAGAAGCCTAAATTAACACTAGAAGAAAATGCTGGTTGAAGTACCTTAGTATTTTAAAGTAATTATTAGATCCACAAATCTCAGAAATTATATGTTTCTGGATGCAAAAGAGTTGTTGAGCTAGTTTCTTATATAACACTATCACGTTCATTAATAAATCAGCCAAATACAAAAAATGGGAAATATTATACATATTCTACCATAGAAGTTGCATCAACTGTGCATGGCGAACAATACTAGCTATTTTTGTAAAGGATCAAAGAAAGCACCCTGTTGGCTGATAACTATATACTACTGAAAAATTGCAAAAATAACATCCATTAAATTGTGCATTTACGAATGTTTTAAGGTCATTGGACAAAATCATTGAAGTCAACCGCCAACTACCTACTGAAATCCTATTAAAGAAAAGAAAACTACATTCAAACCGGACATGACTGCCAAATCCATGCAAATTCTTTTAAATAAAATCCAAAATATTTTCACTCTGAATATTGTCAGTACTTGAGATAAATGAAATTGATCAATATGGAGTGAAGAAACTTATAGTTACATTGTTCATATAATGAATGCACTTCCGGTTGAAAGTGCCAAGCCATGTTTAGTAAATTAAGAGATGGACAAATTTGTTATGCTTAGAGGTCAAACAAGTAAGCTCCAGTTAGATTGTGCTCCTAACAGACGACCCTAAAACCAGAGATAACATGCCAAATTTTGCTCCACCTCAAGATTTCTTTGATACCACTGCTATACAGAAAAAAATATATTTTGGTAGCAGATGTTTCACTAAAATGGGGAAACATGTTCACAAACAACAAAATGCAAATTGATGCCTATGAGAAGTATGGCCAGCAACACAGGCAACAAATTTATTATGGCTGCAAATATTCAGTATTGAAGCACAGGATGAAGGACCTAAATATAATTAAACCTCACTCCACCTGGACAAAAATCAGGATGTAATCCAACTGGGGTTTCGGTTGGAGGAAATAATTCACTTGTATTACCTGTAGGCAGCACCACAGATGGAGGAGAAGGCACACCGGAAATTGGCAGTATCTTGGATAGTTCAGAGCAATTTGTTTTCCAGAATCCAATGGTGAAGTTCTCTCTATCGTATGTCACAAGTGTATCAAAAAATATAATTCCTGTGTAAGTAATAAATAGTAAGATAAAACAGTTTTGTACTTCAAGATAAAGTATAAGAGAACAAAAGTTAGAGAGATGAAGAATTAGGAATTTGGGCCTGGCCTGGTGGAAGGCAAGGAACACAAGAAAACATGCATCTGGTATAAATAGCATTTGTAGTAGATAAAAAATCAGAGAGAATCATGATAAATGCAGGAAGATACCTCCTAAAAAAGTTGTTGGATCGTTTCCATTTGAAAAAATTCCCAAGCAATAGGCACCATTTACTTTTGTATGCTACAGAAAATGGAACAAATGAGATGGGAAGAAAAAAGAGGAAGTGAACAGGAAGAGATGGATATGTAAACAGAGAAGGGAGATCCATAGGGTAAATTCAAACAATTAATTAAAATTGTTGCAGATGTTGGGAAGGAAAGGCTCTAGATAATGAATCATGAATAAACAATTACCCGAAATAGATAGTTCTCTGGAGATAGAGTCAATTTCTGACCATTACTCAAAACCATGTCCACAAGGGGGAAAACTTTTGATAACTCAGAAACTTCCCTACATCACATTTCAGGTGACAAAGACAAACAGGTTCATCAGATTTGAAGAGACAAAGGACTGAACTGAAAAGGGGGAAAATAGTTGAAGAAAAGTACTTTTGTATTCTTATCAAGAGTAATACCTTCCAGCACCAATAAAACAAACATCATTGTATCTAGGATCAGGGCCAGGGATCTGTTTGAGGGATTGGGTTTCCTTTATAACCTGCATTTTGACAGAAAATTCATTGCAAATCAATATGCAAGTACAGTTTCATTTACAGCGTGAAAGGGAACAGTTATCACTTTCTATGCCAGGTTCCCCAGGTACAGAAGCCATCGCAACTTGGTTCTGGGAATATGCTTAAAAGAGTTTAAGCTACAAAAGAGCACGCATAATGCCACTTTTGGCCCAAGTCAAATAGGGCACGGTGATCACCGCATGTAGCTACCTTTATAGGGACATCTACAATTAAAAGCTGTGCCAACAAACATTACCAAATCCTGGAGGTCAATTTCATCACTTAAGAAGAATAAAATCACAACTCTGTCAGAGAACCTATCTAGACTAAATAAGCAATTGCAAAGGGTAAGTAAGATGTTGCCGTAAGATATCAGAAATCTGCATGGTTCACAACCATCTCAGTACAGATTTTGCACACCTAATAATGCTGGCTTTTAGAAATGCATATATTAAAAAAAATTGATCTTGAACAAGCCCTTCTCCTTTTCAGAAAGTATGACCACAATATCTTTCACAATACTAGAGATTGCTTTCCATAATGCTTTACTGAGAAACAGAGGAACTCAAGAAGAAGGAAAAAGAGGAAGCAGCAATCTAAAGGTGAAAATACATAGCATAAGAATATGAATCAAATCTGCAGAAGGGCTTTAAAAACTTGCTTTTCAAAGTAACTAAAGAAATTACTGAAGATATATTACAGCATCCTTAAAGGTATGAAATGCTTCGTCTGGAAAGTAAGCAAAGGTAGTCCCGCTATCTATAACAGTTCCATTCCCTCCATCAAAGATCTTTGGATTCAATTTCAAAGGCTTTCCAGCAACACGTATTCCCTTGAGATCAATATTGTAATAACGACTGCCAGCCAAAAAATATGTCATATGTGTAAGATGTGCTAAATGTAGAAGCTCAAAAACAACAAATTTCCAATTTGAGAATGATTTATACCTACGTAAGGGGTCAGAATGGGAGAAAATCATGTCTTGGGGAGGAGAAATTCTTCCCAGAACCATTTCACCACCACCCAAATCCATCCCATCATAGCACAAAGAAAACGAGTCACGAATGATACCTTTGTCAACAAGTTGATCCACAATACCGAGCGGACCAGTACCCAACCCCATGATCCCGTCAGCACGTTGACTATAAAGACCACCAGTTTCCCAGTCTGCACATCCAAACACAACTCGTTGAGGTGCGAGTTCACTTCCATTGCTAAAAGAAATAACATCCTCTGCAAGAATGCCACGGCTCGAACTCTGTTCACCATAACGTCTTTCATAAACGCACAGCTTCCCTTCATCATCACACTTGCAACTAGGATTGCAACTCAGATTTCGAAAAGTGCTGGACAATTGTGGTTGAAACTTGCGATCCTAAATACAGGAAATTCACTCTCAGACAACTAATAAAGCATTTATATACAAAATTTCAGTTAAACTGACCAATTCAATTGCGCATTCCAAGGTAATTAGACAAACATCTAAATTTACTCCTTACAACGAACCTGAACCAGAAGTATTCTAACCACTAAATCTAAAACGTTCAAGAAGCGAAACAAAGGACAAACCTGGTGCTTGCCGCACTGCTCACAGCCCGAGCACGTAACATACGTGACGGTACTACCTGTGTCCACTAAAAGAGAGAATTTCTGAGGAGGCGTCCCAACATATACCGGTACCTCAAAGTAGCTGCAAATGAATCGAAATGAAAATACATCCACATTAAATCTCCGAATGAAAAACAATAGTCAGAGACAGAGATTAATACCCCCCGAAAATATCCTCATAGAGTGGCATCTGAGCCTTGGTGAGGTTGGAGTTCTGAAGAACCTGGCCACGATAATCGGCTGTTCTCCGGTGAAGCGAGACATTAGGAGTGGAGAGGGGAAGATGGATAGTTATCGGAAGCGGATCGGTAGCGGCAAAAATGAAGAAACTATGAGCAGTTAGAAGAATTGAGAGGAGGGCACAGAAGGAGAGATAGTTATGGCAAGTCATGGCGGAGAAGTCGGCTACAAAAAGGTGACGCTATCCTCTTATTTCCTTTTTTGTTTTCCCGACACCCGACGCCGCCCCCGCCACCTCTTGTACTTAACCAGAGATGGCGGCAGCTTTCACAATATTGAGTGGGTCCCACTCAGAACATTCCATCACGTGAATGAAATATATTTTATCCGCAGATTCACCTTTTTGTTTTTTGTTCTTTTTGAGAAAGCTGCACATATTTCATCAAAAGATATATATAATTACATATAAATTAGAAAGTTAAATCAGTATTATAAAAATTTTAAAGTTTAAAAACGTTTTAATTAGTATTAGACTGAGAAAATATTAAATATATTTTAAAATAATTTAATTATTAATTAAAACAAGAACCTATTAAATAGAAGTTAATTATTAATTTATATCAATTATAAATAGAAAAGATTGTTCTCATTTAAGGCATATAAAGAGGAGGATGGACAAGTAGATAACATGATGCCATAATGACGAAGGCATTCAAACGATTAAAAGTCGGGCGGTACCATTTCGTTGACCGTAAAAGACGTCTATGACCGTGCAAAGAAGAGATATTGAAGTGATCCAATAAATTGGCAATAATGAGTTAGATCATCATGAGATATAGGGCTATTATCAAGCTTGAGTGTTTCTGCCTTTCTGGAGTGGATATAGGAGTATTGATTTCCTTGGCGTCATGTATATTGGTCAGGTATATATTTTATTTAAGAAAGAAATAAACCTTAAGAAGAATGTGTAGTTTCAATTTCTAATAAATAATTGAGTTTGCTGAGGTCGTTGAGGTAGAAGCAATTGGAGAATTAAAGAATGAACTTGTTGATCGTCTAGAAAATGTACGTGTGATAACAATATCATCTATATATACAAAAAGGTACATAATGATAGGTGTCAAATTATAAATGAATAAGCGTCACCTGTTAAAATTGATAAAACCCATAACGGAGAAGAAAAGAGTGAAGCTCATTATACCATAATCGAGGAGCCTGACGAAATCAATAAATGGCTTTATGGAATATAAAGACATAACTTGGATAATCAGAGTTAACAAAACCTTAAGTTTGTTACATGGAAACAAGTCGTGGGTAATAGAACCATAATTAAGAATCTCTTAATTTGATATACCCATTTACTTCGTAAAATATTTTGTGCTAATGAAGGTGGAACTAAGGTTCAAATTTGGTTATTAAGGAGGGCTGGCATTTCTTCTTTCATGGCTTAAGCTAAAAAGAGTGTTTATTAGCTTAGGTGAAAGGTGCAGACTTGGCTTCCCTTAAAGAATTGCTGGAGATCATGGTATGAACAGTAATAGTTTATTGCAAATAAGAGAATAATTATAAAATGGAAATTATTATTTCACATTAGAATGATGGAAATAGATCGTCTGATCTTGCTATCTTAATCCATTTCTTTTCTAAGCTTTTACATGATGGATGAGATGACTTAGACACAGAGTGAAATAGAATGGAAAGAACAGAATCAGGAAAGATGACTGAGATAGCTGAGAGGTGACTGTGGGAAGAATATAAGTAGAATTGAAATGGACAGCTTGAAAGGTGAGTTTGATGTTAACCACTTATGTATATTCATTCGTATTCTAGCTTCGGGATCAAGAATCCCCCGTTTTTGCATCTTCCAAAAGAAAATGACAAGAGAAAATGGGCTAAGGAAAGCACCATCACTTGGGCTGAGAATTTGAGGAGCCTGGTAATGGGATACAGGTAACAGGTAATGTCAGTGACGATGGGCGCAGTTTGGTGCAATTCCATTTCTGGGGTTGGTTGAGATTTGGTGAAAGTTACAAACAGCATGCAAGTGCTGAATTCATATTGTTTTGTGGTTAAGTGATCGTTAAAGAACGTCAGGATACAAATGGAGCCTATAAGAATTCCATACAAGTTTGTGGATATGTGTTATATGATCGTTGCTGATTTTTTGCCTATAATGCGCGCCGTCTCATAACGGCCTTTTAGCATTCATTTGCTGCTTTTGATGTGCCGGTAAAGATAGGTTAAATGGGTAAATGTTTTGAATGTTTGTTTTTCTATTCTCAACTGAGTTAAACATAAATTTTGTTTAAATTACATGTTGTCTTTTGCTTATACCA
>JAOSBN010000002.1:3149354-3209892 GCA_027563595.1 Erythroxylum suave | reverse complement strand
GGTTTTATTAGTAGGTTATGGTGTGTTGTAACTGTCAAACGTCAGTTTCTATGTTTATGTATAAGTGTGTAAAAACTAATGCTGTATGAATAATGAATGACATTTGTAGAATTTCTAATTTCAGAAAGTTCTCTGCTGCAATTTCAATTCATGCATTGCGTGTATAAAGCAAACAAGTGAGAATCAAAATCTGAGTGAGTGTGATTGATCTCATCTCTTTGAAAGATACACAAAGAATTTCAGTTTCACTCTAATAGAGAAGTGTGTAAAGATACATCATTCTCAACTAGTACGAGGTTACTTCTGGATCACTAAAGAACATTGGACGCATTCCATGATCTCAGGAGTGGTACCACGTATTACAGATAGATAATATAGATAATTCCCTATTGTTATGTTCATGTCATTTCAGTAAGATCTAGAAGGTCAACTCTGCTGAAATCACTTCAGTGTTCATTGCAAACTGTATTAGAAAAGTATAAAATCCAGTGCAACCGATAATCGGTAGTCATTCGTTTGGCTCAAGATGAAAACTTTCCAAATACCTATTAGCATTCTATATTAACGCCATTCCAGGTGCTGTTGTAGGAAGTGAAAAGCTTCTACCTGTAAAACTTTCATGGAGTTTGAGCTTGGTTCTGATGGGTCCATCCCAACATCCCACCACCTATTGTGGCAGACTTGGTTGTTATTTTCTTTTTGGTTTTGTGGTGCTCAGCTTGCTGGAGATGTGGCCAAACTTGAAGCCACAACTTCATGATTCTTAGAGCCTATAAATAGGCTTGAAGTTTGTAGCATTCTGCAGAGAAAAACAAAGCAACAAAGCTTAATACACATAGAGTTTTGAGTGAGTCTTGTGGTCTTCTACATAGAAGTGTGAGACAAAAATAGAGCGGTAAAATTTGAGAATTGTTAAAATTGTGATCATATTCGAGCGGGTGAGAAATATGAGTGATTGTAAGAAAATTTCTCCACATATAGAGTGAAAATGTTACCATTTTGACCCTTGGTTTTTTCCCTTTAATTATTTAAGGGTTTTTCACGTAAATCTCGGTGTCTATATTTTTCTCTGACATTTACGGTAATTCTTCAGTTTTTATCGTGGTCATTATTTCTGGTGGATTCGGTCGTCAAGTAATTATTGGAGGTAAAGGTGGTAACAATAATTTAATATTTACCGACGCTATTAACTTTTTTTACCGTCGATAATTTTATTTTACTTTTACCATCGACATTCCACTACGGGCCCCACTAGGGATTGGAGCATAAATCCCCACAACTGGTATCAGAGCTCTGAATTCGACAGATCTAAGAGCTCGACATGGCTAACGATAGCGTAATGATCAAGTTGATGGATTCTTCAATTGTAAAGATCTATATGATCTAATTGAAGGTGCCGGTGCTAAGCTAGAGGAAATGACTGAGAAGCGGTGGGACAAATTAAAGAAGTAGACATTGGGTACAATACACTAATGGATAGATGCTAGTCTGTACAACCATGTGAAGAATGAAAAAGGTCCCCAAGTTCTCTGGAAGATATTAGAAGCTATGTACGAGGCTACTAATGCTCAAGGAAAAGTGTTCATGATCAAAAAACTCATGAACTTGAAGCTGTCAGAGGGACGATCAGTTATTGTAATTGAGTTAGCAGTTACTGGTATGTCCTTAGATGATGAAATACAAGCATGCCTGCTGTTGGGATCTCTGCCGGATAGTTGGGATACTCTTGTGGTATCTTTGAGCAACTCAGTGCCAAATGGTGTGGTAACGATGTCTATGGTAAAGAATAGACTACTCAAGGAAGAACTGCGGAGAAGAGATGTTGCTAGTACTAGTTCACAAGCCCTTGTCACGAAGAATAAGGGCCGGAGCAAGAGTAGAGGTCAAAGGCATGGAAAGTTTAGGGATAGATCCAAGTCTAGGCAGAAGAGACAGTGTGACCATTGCGGTAAGACGGGCCATCTTAGAAGGAATTGTTATCTTCTGAAACAAAAGAATGCAAATCAAAAGCAAGTCAATGACAAAAACACATCTACTATAGTCTTGGCGGAAGATGGTGAGGTAACTTTAGTTTCTCATGATGCAGATTGTTGTCATATTGTAGATGCAAATAATGAGTGGATAGTAGACTCCGGTGCTTCATACCACTGTGTTCCAAAAAAGGAATACTTAACCACTTATAAAGCAGGAAACTTTGGTATTATTAGAATGGGAAATTATAGTGTCTCGTAAATAGTGGGGATCAGTAACATCTGTGTGAGGACCAATGTCAGGTGCACGTTAATAATCAAAGATGTGCGGCATATTCCTGATCTACGGTTGAACCTGATTTTTGGTAGTGTACTGAACAAGGAAGATTATCACCATCATATGGGTGACAGTAACTAGAAACTCACCAAAGAATCTTTGGTGGTGGCAAAAGGAAGATTATGCTGCTCACTGTACAAAACGAACGCGGTGATATATGCCGCTCAACTGAATACAGTTGACGATGACGCTTCACCAAATTTGTGGCACAGGTGGCTAGCGCACGTAAGTGAGAAAGGGTTGAATATGTTGGCTAAGAAGTCCCTCATCCCACTGGCTAAAGGTACAATAAACCCTTGTGATTATTGTTTATTTGGGAAGCAATATCACGTGACATTTTAGAAAAACTCAAGACGGAGAGACAACAAATTGGAGTTGGTACGCTCTGACGTATTTGGTCCCATGGAGGAGGAATCTCTTGGAGGTAATAGATACTTTCTTACCTTTATTGATGATTTATCACGAAAAACATGGATTTATTTGTTGTGTACGAAGGACCAAGTATTCCAACATTTTCAGCAGTTCCACGTGATGGTGGAAAGGGAGACTGGGATGCCATTATCTGCACATTAATAATGGTGTGAATATATCTCTAGGGAGTTCAGAGATTATTATAGTAAGCACGGTATCAGGCATGAGAAGACAATCCCTGGTACACCTCAGCACAACGGTATTACTGAATTGATGAATTGCATCATTATTGAAAGAGTCAGATCCATGCTCAAAATGGCAACTTAACTAAGTCATTTTGGGGAGAAGCTATCAATACTTCTATCTATCTAATCAATCGACTACCTTCAGTACCTCTAAACTTTGACATTTTGAAGAAGGTCTGGATAGGTAAGAATATTTCATACTCTTACCTAAAGGTATTTGGCTACAAGGCGTTCATGCATGTTCCGAAAGAGCAGAGATCAAAACTTGATGATAAGTCAGTGCCTTGCATATTTATTGGTTATGAAGATGAAGAGTTTGGCTACAAGTTATGGGATCCAGTGAAAAAGAATCCAAAGTGGAGGCATGGTATTCTACAAGAATGAGATCGTGCCAGATACAAATGTGGATGCTACCAGATCTACAAGTGGTGGTGTTGTTGATATTATACTGGTGAGCATTGCAACAGATGATGCCACAGGAGGAGGAATGCCAGAATCAGAATAGGAAGAAGAAGAACCAGCCATGGGGGATCAAGAGACGGCTGTAGATGATGATATTGATGTAGCAGGTGTTGAGCAGGGGGAGTCATAGAGCTTCCAAGATGTGCAATCTTGTAGAGTTAGAGATTGCTGGATGAAGGCCATGCAAGAGGAGATGAATTCTCTACAGAAGAATGACATGTACGAACTGGTGAAACTTCCAAAAGGGAAGAGAACACTCAAGAACAAATGGGTGTACAAGCTGAAGAAAGATGATGGGAACCTAGCAAAATACAAAGCTCAATTGGTCGTAAAAGGTTTTACTTAAAAGAAAGGTATTGACTTTGACGAGATTTTTTCATCAGTTGTGAAAATAAGTTCTATTCGAGTTGTGCTCGGTCTAGTAGCCAGCTTGAACCTTGAGTTGGAGCAGCTCGATGTAAAGACTGCATTCTTGCACGGGGATCTAGAGGAAGAGATATACATGGAACAACCAGATGGTTTCAAGATTAAGGGAAAGGAGGACATGGTTTTTTGCCTGAAGAAGAGCTTATATGGGTTAAAACAAGCCCCGCGACAATGGTATAAAAACTTTGATTCTTGCATGGTGAAGCAAGGCTACAAAAGGATGAATGCAGATCCTTGTGTATATGTCTAGAGACACCCTAATGGTAAATTTATCATCCATCTCTTATATGTTGATGATATGTTAATTATTAGACCAAATGTGGACATGATTAGCAAGTTAAAGGGTGATTTATCAAAAGCATTTGACATGAAAGATTTGGGATTGGCAAGGCGAATTCTCAAAATGGAGATTACCCGAGATCAAAAGTCCTACAAGTTGTGGTTATCGCAAGAGAAATACATTGAACGAGTTCTCGAGAGGTTCAATATGAAGAATGTTAAACCAGTTAGCACTCCACTTGCTATTCACTTCAAGTTGAGAAAGAAATCCTACCCATCAAAGGAGACAGAAAGAGAAGAGATGTCAAATGTATCATATTCTTCAGCGGTTGAAAGTTTAATGTACGCAATAGTGTGTACGAGACCAGATATTGCTCATGCAGTTGGCATTGTGAGCTGATTTCTGTCAAATCCCCAAAAGATACATTGGGAGGCAATGAAGTGGATCTTTAGATACATGAAAAGAACCTCAAAGTTATGTATAACTTTTGGAGTAGAAAAACTTGCACTTGTTGGCTTCATAGATGTAGATATGGCTGGTGATCTTGATGAAAGAAAAGCTACATTAGGATATCTATTTACATTCTCTAGGGTAGTTATCTCATGGCAGTCAAGATTACAAAAATGTGTTTCCTTATTAACTACCGAAGCAGAGTATGTTGCAGCAACAAAAGCAAGAAAGGAAATGCTTTGGTTGAAGAGATTCTTTCACGAATTGGGTGTGCAGCTAGAAGAATACATAGTCTATTGTGATAGTCAAAGTGCTTTAGACATGAGCAAGAACACTATGTATCATGCACAGACGAAATATATTGACGTAAGGTATCATTGGCTCAGACTTGCCATTGAGGAGAAGGTGTTTCAATTGCAGAAGAGTCACACTAATAGAAATGTTACTGATATGCTGACATAGATTGTTCCCAATGAGAAGTTCGAGTTGTGTGTCAAAATCGCCGGGATGGGCTCTTTTTGAAAGCAGGATGAAGACCTCTTCCATTATGTGATGGTTGGGGCTAGAGGGGGAGAATTGATGGGTCCATCCCAACATCCCGCCACCTATTGTGGCAGACATGGTTGTTGTTGTTTTCTTTTTGGTTTTGTGGTGTTTGGCTTACTGGAGATGTGGCCAAACTTGAAGCCACAACTTCATAATGCTTGAAGCCTATAAATAGGCTTGAGATTTGTAGCATTCTGCAGAGAAAAACAAAGCAACAAAGCTCAATACACATAGAGTTTTGAGTGAGTCTTGTGGTCTTCAACAGAGAGGTGTGAGGTAAAAATAGAGCAGTAAAATGTGAGAGTTGCTAGAATTGTGATCATATTCTAGCGGGTGAGAAATATGAGTGATTGTAAGAAAATTTCTTCACACATAAAGTTAAAATTCTACCGGCTTGGCCTGTGGTTTTTTCCCTCTAATTATTTAGGGGGTTTTCCACTTAAATCTCGATGTCCCTATTTTTCTCTGGCATTTAGGGTAATTCTTTAGTTTTTACCGTAGTTATTGTCGTTAAGTAATTATTAAAGGTAAAGGTGGTAATAGTAATTTAATATTTACTAACGCTATTAACTTTTTTTACCGTCGATAATTTTATTTTACTTTTATCATCGACATTCCGCTGCAAGGCCCACTCGGGATTGGAGCATAAATCCCAACAGGTTCCTCAGCAATATCTTCTTCTTCATATTCTTCCTCTTCTTCTTCTCCTCTCCTGGAATATTACAAGTATGATGTTTTCGTTAGTTTTAGAGGAAAAGACAGTCGCTAGAGTTTCACTAACCACCTTTATGCTGCTTTCCAAAGGAAAGGAATCATAGCCTTCAAGGATGACTAAGAACTTGAAAGAGGCGATTCCATTCCCCAAACAATCCTCCAGGCAGTACAACATTCAAGATTCTCAGTCATTATCTTCTCTAGAGATTATGCTTCTTCAACATGGTGTCTGTATGAACTTTCCAATATCTTCCAATGTTTGATAGCTAGGAGACAAACTATTTTTCATGTTTTCTGTGGGTGGATGCGTCACAGGTGAGGAAACAGACCAAAAGAATTGGAAAAGCTTTCGTCAAACATGAAAAAACCTTTGAGCATGATATGGAGAAGGTGCAAAAGTGGAGATCTTCCATGATAGAAATTACAAATCTTTCTGGATGGGAACTGCAGAACAGGTTGACTTTATTTAGTGCAAGTTGCCACATATGATCTTGCTATTTATTTTCCAATCATTTAACTGTTATTTCTTTCCAAGAGTGAATCAGAAGTTATCCAAGAGATTTTTGAAGAAATTAAGTCACAGGCTTTTAAGTGTGAACAAAGATGTTGTTGGGATTGACTGCCAAGTGGATGAAACATACAAGCAGTTAGTTGAAGAATCGAGTAAGAACAATTGAGTTTTAGGGATTTATGGGATGGGTGGCATAGGGAAGACAACAGTTGCTAGAGTTGTTTATGTTGTGCGGAAACTTTAATCAATTTGGAGTGAAAATAAAAATAGTAACAAGAACACCAAGATTTTTATACTGGTTCGGCAATGCCTACGTCCAGTTTGGAGACGATGGAGTATTTCACTATATTCAATGAGAACATACAATAGTGTTTATCAATCAATATCCTAAAAACCCAAATTAACCCAAGCTCACACACTCCTAGGAAAAGAAAACTGAAAAATACAAATGCTCCTTACTATTTTTCTCTCTCTCCCTCTCGGCTCTTTTAAATTTTCTACTCTCCTCTCACTTTATTTTTTTCCACTACTACAGCTTCTCTTTTGTAGAGAAGTTAATGAGTGAAGGCTAGCTACAAAATATAGCTGGCCAACTTGTTGCATCAAAATCCACTAAAAGCCACCGAAAAAGCCACCATTTTTGACTTTGAGACAATGCTCAACAATCTCCACCTTGGCTCAAATCCTCGAAGTGGAACTCCCAATGGTCATCTCTCAATCCCCTACGGGACAATCAACAAATTTTACAAATGCCAATCAAGTCTAAGCAATGCTTAAACTTGAGTAACGAAACTGGTTTTTTCAACATATTAGCAAAATTGTCGGTAGTCCCAATCTTCTGAAGAAGAATATCTCCCTCATCAATAATTTCACGAACAAAATGGAACCTCACATCAATGTGTTTTGTACGTGCATGATGAACTTGATTCTTTGCTAAATGACTCTGATTATCACAATGAACATCCGTAACATCCTGTTTCCATACAAAAGATCGGAACCATAAAATTTAGTACATGTGAGACCAAAGAGAGATTAAGGAAATTACATTTCATGCTCATGCATAATATTAGCATACACACACACATGAATATTGATGTTTGCACATTAAAATGACTGTACATGCATTGATTGACATATTCTAGGTATAATTGATTTGTAAATGTGATTATATTGAGAATTGTGGTTTTTATATGTTAAAATTTGATTTGGAGAGTGTATTTAGTGATTTAGAATTATCGGAGAATTTTGGGAAAATTTCTAAAAATTTGGAGTAATTTTTGGATTAGGAAAAATTGTTAAGTGGCAGGACAATTGATGAATAGAAGTAGAATTAAGAGTCAAATGGTAGTGAAACTATATGTAAATGACTTTGGGATTTATTGACAAACGTCAATGAAAATTTGAAAGTCAATTGGAGTAGAAATTAGAATCAAATGGATTGGTTATTAAAGATGGGAGCAAGTAAAGCCATAGGAATAAGACATGTGTCAAGCCACTTGTCACACATCCATTCCATGAAAATATCTAAGTGAAAGACCATGAGCACTCATCATTTTCGTTGCTTATGTTTGTTTCATCCTTTTCTTCATTTTCTTCATTCTTCTTCTCTTCTCTCAAATCCACGACACTATCCTTCTCACAACTCAACCCCTTCATGTTGATTTTTGTCAAAATCCTACATTACCACTGCAGGATCCTTGTTATCTCTTCATTTTGTCACAAGAAAAAACTAACCTCTTCCTCATAGATGGTGATGAACGAATGGTGCTTGAGAAACTAGGGTTCATATGATTTTGAAGAGCTTAAAGTTAAACAACTAAGTAATATCTTACTCTTCTTCATAGCTTTGTTGAATGAAGCATATCTGATGATAGTTAGAAGTGAAATGAGAGTGGAAATGAAGTTGAATATGTGTAGGAATTTGATGATAAATGTGTATATGATATGTTTGGTTTTTGGTGTATATGATCAAGCATAGATTTTAAATTGTGTATAGATGATACTAATCTGTAATTGGGGTATTATTGAAAAAGAAATGAGGTAGATATAAGTTAGAAGTGGTAGATTAAGTAAAAGAGATGATTTAGGAAGAGATTGACGAGGAAAATGAGTTTGTTTACTGCTTTCTGTGGAAGTTCGCCGCGACCAACTCCTTGGTTCGCTGTGGCCAACTCTTGTCTTCACCGCGACGATCTTTGCAATACAAAATATGCGTTGTTATTTTAATGATATCTTGAGCTGTAGTTATCCAATTGGGATAATTTTTAATTTGGAGTAAACTAGAGACATAGGGCTACAAATCATCTAAAGAAATAAAATAATTCTGGGTGGAAGTTGAGTATAGGGCACTGTCTCAGAATAAAAGTAGTTCAAAAATATTTGGAGTATAACTTTTACACTATTGATCCAAATTGAAGGATTTTGGTGTCATTAGAAACTTATGTGATAGAAGGATAATTCTCAAAAGAAAGTGTTCCCAAATTACTTCATTTTCATTGGTTAAATGATCAGAAATAATAGACCCGAAATTTAGTGTTTGGAGAAACATCATGAAATTAGATTCAAAGTGTTTATTTGAGGTACCCTAAGTACAAATTTTTACTTAGGTGAGTGTTGACATAAGACTGATAATGTGATGAGAATAATGGAAAGATGCCCAGGATTGTCATGAACGTGCATTGTACATATTTTATATGCACACATGTGTATAAATGAATGCTTATAATTGTGCAAAGTTATTAATGTATGTGTGCAATTTATGTGTTGCATAATTTTGATGTGTAGGATAAATGTACACATTTAGACATTTTCGGATTTCGGAAGCAATTGCTAATCTGGAGTGTACTGTGAGTAGACCTAGATGGTCTCATTTCATTGTTTGTGTAGTGTGAATTTTGGTATTGATTAACTACTGAATGTCTATATGAATATGATTGATTGTGTTAAATGTCGGACTAAGGTCTGATGATATAGGAATGTGATTGAATGGGATCATGCAAATGTGATTGATGTATTTCATTTTATGAATGTATGGAATATAATGGCAGTTGTGACCAGAGTAGCCACCGATCAGAGCTTAAAGCTCAACGAGTGAAAAAGAGCATCGAGCTCAAAAGTGATTCAGAGCCTCAGGCTCAACGTTTAATGAGCCCTATATGGGACAGTTTAGGCACTCAGTCATAACAAAGTAATAAATGGAAAGTGGGTCTCATACACACTGCATATGCATAATATGACTGATTAAATTATATTGATTATGAAATGTGAAATGTTGTGAATGTGATTTATGTGTTATGTGACTGGGTGAGCTATCGATGATGGTCACTCATTGAGTTCGTAAAACTCACCCAAAATTTGTAATTATTTTTCAAAGCTCAGAAGAATACCTCATTAAGCAAATAGGAGTATACCTATTGCATACAAGTGAGAGATAGAGGTCGGGATCAGTTCGCGTCTGCATTGTATTTCTTTATTTCATACTGAATTGTATATTCAGCAAATTTTTGTATTATTTGTAATTGAATATTGCGGTATGTAATAACTTTTGGAATTGGAAATGTTTGGTATTTGTAATGGGCCCAAATGACTATTAAAATTCTGATGTTTGTATTGCTATGATTGAAAATGTTTGTAAATTAAAAGTGGGTCTGATTTGGTTATTGATTTCTCTATACTATGTTGTGGTTTCAAAAAAAAAATTGAATTATGAATGACTGAGTGCTCTAGCATGCTACCCTCGTGGGGCACGGACTCGAGCATTATACAAGATGTTAGGTACAGGTTCTGAGAGGGTGGGGTGTTACAACATCCACATGGTCCTGTTGGACCCCTAAGTCATCAAGCAACCCTTAAAGCCAGATGGCTTCTTTAATAGCTTCTGTTACTGCCATATATTCTGCCTCAGTAGTCGACAAAGTAACTGTAGATTGCAAGGTTGATCTCCAACTCACTAGACCTCTAGCAAGAGTGAATACAAAACCTATAGTGGACCTACGTTTGTGTCTAAATCACTTACATAATTAGAATCCACCTATCCAACAACACATTGATCAGTAACTTCATCTTGCTGAAACAATAAACCAACGTCCACAGGACCTAGAATATACAGTAGAATCCATTTCACAGCTTGCCAATGTCCTTTTCTTGGGTTATGCATATATCTACTAAAAATACTAACAGCTTGTGAAATATTAGGTCTAATACATACCATAGCATACATCAAACTATCAATAGCACTTGCATATTGAATTTGAGTCATGTAATGACTCTCCTCATTTGTGTTAGGAGGCATAAAAGCATTAAGTTTGAAATGAGGAGCAAAAGGTTTACTAACCAGCTTTGAATTTTCATTCATCCTAAAACGTTGTAATACCTTCTTCAAATACTACTTTTGACAAAGACCAATCTTGCCTTTTGCTTTATCTCTTTCAATTTCCATACCTAGTATCTTCCAAGCTTCTCCCAAGTCTTTCATCTTAAATTCATTACTCAGTTGAGTCTTCAATCTTTCAATTTCCACTTTGCTTTTACATGCTATAAGCATATCATCAACATGTAAAAGCAGATAAATAAAGGTTCCATCTTGTAGCTTGCGAAAGTATACACAATGGTCATAGTGACTTCTTGTGTACTTCTGCTCGATAATAAACCTATCAAATCACTTGTACCATTGTCTTGGAGACAACTTCAAACCATATAATAATTTTTGCAATTTGCAAATGCAATTTTCTTTGCCAGCAACCATAAACCCTTCTGACTGAGACATAAAAATATCTTCCTTCAAATCACCATGTAAGAACACCGCCTTGACATCAAGTTGAGCCAACTTAAGGTCAAACTACACAACCAAAGTCAACAAAATACAAATAGAAGAAAGTTTTGCTACAGGAGAGAATACCTCGTTGTAGTCAATGCCTTCCTTCTAAGCATAGTCTTTAGCTACCAATCTAGTTTTGAATCTTACATTGTCTTTCCCCAAAGATTCCATCTTCTTAGCATACACCCATTTACAACCAATTTCTTTCTTCCCTTTTGGAAATTGAACCAACTTCCAAGTCTCATTTTTATGAAGAGATTTCATCTCCTCATCCATAGATTTCTTCCACTCCATGCTCTCTGAACTCTTGACAACTTCTTTATTGGTGGATGGAATATTATCTTCAATAACTGGAAGTGCATATGCCACAATATCAGTAAATTGAGTAGACTGTCGAATTTCCCTTCTTGATCTTCTAGTTGCAATAGAATCTTGTTGCTGTGGAGATTCTTGAGTAGGTACCTCCTCTTCATTATCCTCGTCCTCATCATCAGAATCAACTATAGGACTAGTATCTATAACATCTGAACTTACTGGAATAACTGGAGTCTTCAATAACTCCACCTGCTTTGAACTACTCATGGTCTTAGTCGCTTCGATTTTCCCTTCATGCTTGTTCTGATTAACCATAGCAGCCTCATCAAAAGTCATATATCTACTTACAACAAATTTCTTCTCATCTGGACACCAGAGTTGGTATCCCTTCAAGCCAGTGCTAAAGCCCATAAATAGAGCTTTCTTTGCTCTTGGATCCAACTTGCTTTCCCTGTCATGATAGTAAGCATGAAAACTAAATATGTGTAAATACTTGTAATCGGTACAAAGTTTACCAGACCATACCTCCATGAGTGTTTTACCCTTGTTTGTAGCAGTAGGCATCCGATTAATAAGATGGCTTGCATAAGTAATTGCCTAAGCCCAAAACGCTTTGCCTAAACCAGCATTAGACAACATACACCGGACTTTCTCCCTAAAAGTGAAGTGCCTCACAATACCCTCATCTTGACAAACTTTCAAAAAAGGATCAGACTTATATTCACCACCATTGTCTGATCGGAGAGTCTTGATCTTTCGGTCGCTTTGTGTTTCAATCATCTTTTTTCACTTCAGGAATATCTTTAAGACTTCATTTTTATGCTTCATGGTGTACACCCATACTCTTCTAGAGAAGTCATCAATAACGGAGACAAAATAATGGCTACCTCCTTAAGATGCATTATTGGAAGGTCCCCAAACATCAGTGTGAACATAATCTAGAATGCCTTTAGTGTGGTGAATAGTAGTGTCAAATTTCACTCAAGTTTGCTTACCCAATACACAGTATTCACAAAATTCCAATTTACATGCCTTTGCACCTTTTAATAAGCCTTGCTTTACCAATCCTTGCAACACTTTTTCACCAGCATGGCTAAGACGCATATGCCATAACCTTATAGTGTCTAAGCTATCTGCGTCAGCAGCTTCAGTGACAACTGCTCCACTAATAACTGTACTCCCCTATAGGAGATACAAGTTATTTCATCTTGTAGCTTTTATCACCACCAATGGCCCGTACAAAGCATAAAGAACTCCACCCTCCATGGTGATCCTGATTAGATTCCAATGCTCCCAATGAGATAAGATTCTTTTTCATATCTGGTACATACCAAACATTACTCAATTTTCTGAGTATTCCATTATGGATCTTCAAACAGATTTTGCCTATCCCTTGTATTTTAGCGGCATTATTATTTTCCATTAAAACAACTCCAGCATCTAGCTCCTGGAAGCTAGAGAACCATTCTCGAATGGGACATATATGATAGGTGTAACCTGAATCCAAAATTCACTCCTTGAAGTGACCATCAGCAGATGAACTCGCCAAAACAAACTCGAAATCATCATCTCCAGATTTTGCAACATTTGCTACATAACCCACTTTCTCCTTCTCTTTGTTCTTTAATTTGGGGCAGTTTTTCTTCTAATGACTCTTTTGGCAACAAAAGATACATTCATCTTTAGTAGGAAACTTCCCTCGTGATTTTAAACGAGATTTTTCCTGCTTCCCTTGTTTTCTTTCCTTTGTTCATCCCCTTGTAATGAGTGCTCAGTTTGTGAATTGTGAGCCTTCTGTTCCTTCTTACGACACTCATGATTCACCAATGCCGCAGAAACCTCAACAAGTTTCACCTCGAATTTTTCATACAACAAAGTATTTGTCAAATGATCATAATCATCAGGCAATGAATTTAATAAACATAGTGCCTTATCCTCATCAGGAATTTTCACATCGAGGTTTGCTAAATCAGCAAGTATTTTATTATAATCATTTAGGTGTTCGTGCATAGAAATACTTGGACGATACTGAAATCAGAAAAGACACTTCTTTAAGTTTTTCGCGCTCTTGGTCATATACTTTTCCTCCAATTTCATCCATAACTTTTTAGTAGAAGTTCCCTTCATATATGGGTATTTTAGCTCCTTATCAAGGAATGATCGAATAGAGGCACAAGCATGGAGATTAATTCGCGTCCATTGCTTGTCATCCATATCTTCGAGTTTATCTTCTAGAACCATGTCCAACTCTTATTGATTTAACACATCTATAACTTCACATTTTCACATACCAAAATTATTAGAGCCATTGAATTTATCAACTTCTAACCTTGTAGTAGTGATTAGATGTCTATTGGATGTAAGTGTCTACGATGACGATATCGACTCCCTCTTAACAAACTCATCTTTATCTCCAGCCAGTTACTCGCCCTATTCACAAATACATATTGTTTACAGTCACTGTTCACACGACTGTAGCACCAATACTATTCACATCACTGTAGCAAAACACTGTTCATAGATTGTAGTAACGACGACTGTTCACAACTGTAACACAAACACTGTTCACAACTGTAGTACAAACACTATTCACAGACTGTAGCATTGACACTATTCACCAAAACTGTAGCACTGACACTATTCTCGGGTACTGTAACACTGACACTATAGCTCCACCAGATTTTCACTCCTATAACATCCCAGTCGAAAAAACTGATGCTCTGATACTACTTGTTGTGCGGAAATGTTAATCAATTTGGAGTGAAAATAAAAACAGTAACAAGAACACTAAGATTTTTATACTAGTTCGACAATGTCCACATCCAATTTAGAGACGACGGAGTGTTCACTATAATCAATGAGAACATACAATAGGGTTTATCACTTAATTTCTCAAAAACCCAAATTAACCCAAGCTCACACACTCCTAGGAAAAGAAAACTGAAAAATACAAATGCTCTTTACTATTTTTCTCTCTCTCCCTCTTGGCTCTTTTAAATTTTATGCTCTCCTCTCACTCTTTTTTTTTCCGCTGCTGCTGCTTCTCTTTTATAGAGAAGTTAATGAGTGAAGGCCAGCTATAAAATATAGCTGGCTAACTTGTTGCACCAAAATCCAACGAAAAGGCCACCATTTTTGACTTTGAGACAATACTCAACAGTTTATGGGAAGGTTTCTCATCAATTTGAAGGTAGAAATTTTCTTGCCAATGTTAGAGATGTCCAAGAAAAGCATGGCTTAGTTTCATTGTAAGAGCAACTTCTCTCAGAAATTCTAATGGAGAAGAAGAAGATTAAGATTTGGAATGTCTATCAAGGGATGAATGAGATTATAAAGAGGTTATGCCACAAAAGGGTTCTTATTGTTTTTGATGATGCTGATCAATGAGACCAATTCAAAGCATTACCTAGTATGCGTGATTGGTTTGGTAGTGGAAGTAGGATTATTATAATGACTAGGGATGAACATGTGGCGATTAGCTGTGGAGTAGATAAACTATGCAGGATTAAGGAATTAGATCATGAGCAAGCTCTTTAACTCTTTAGTTTGAAAGTTTTCAAAAATGAATACCCAAAAAAGGAGTATGCAGAGCTATCTAACAAATTCTTAAACTATGCTAAGGGATTACCCTTGGCCCTTGTTGTTATAGGGTCTTTTTTGTTTGGTAGATCTGCAAGTGAATGGAGAAGTGCATTGGATAGACTCAAGAAAGATCCCCAGAAAGAGATTTTAGACAAGCTTCAAATAAGTTTTGATGGACTAGAGAAACTAGAGAAGAAACTGTTCCTAGATATAGCTTGTTTCTTCAATGGCAAGAGGAGAGCTTATGTGATGAAAGTACTTGAATGTTGTGCCTTATACCCTGACATTGGAATAAGGGTACTGATAGACAAATCTTTAGTAACAATCTCTTATGACAGAATATAGATGCATGATTTGCTTCAAGAAATGGGTAGAGAAATCGTTAAGCAAAACTCGTATGAAAATCTTAGAAAATGCAGCAGGGTGTGGCTGTATGAGGATATAGAGCATGTCTTGAAGCAAAATGAGGTAACTTGCATGATTATTAATCAATCATGTATTACCTTTATGTTTGTTTAGATTTCTTTTTAAAATTTACAATTCGAAAATGTTGAAGGGAATGGAAGAAATTGAAGGCATAGTCCTAGAATTAGAAGGATCAGAAAGAGGAAACTTGAGTACTAAAGCTTTTCTGAAGATGAAAAAGCTTAGGTTTCTCATACTATGGAATTGTCGCAGTTTTTGAGAGCGTACATCATCTTCCTGATGATCAACTACAGTACTTGGAATGGAATGGTTATCCTTCCAGAACCTTGCCACCAAGTTTCCATCCTGATAAACTTGTGGAGCTCAAGTTTCGCTATAGCCACATTGAACAATTGTGGAAGAATATGAAAGCATTTAAGGTTTCTTTCATGCACCTTAGTTAAAGATGCTAACATTTAAGTTTCTCAAGTATTTCTTATGTTTATGATCTCTTTTATTTAATTTTTGTGTCACTAATAACCTTTGCAGAATTTGAAGTTTATTGATCTTAGTCACTGTCAGAACTTAAGAAAAATCCCTGATTTTAGATGGTTCCTAAAGGTAGAGAGTGTAAAGCTTAAAAGGTGCATAAGATTGAGGAAGGTTCATGACTCCATTGGAACTTTGAGAGATCAGGTTTCTTTGAATTTGAAAGACTGCTCAAACCTTATGGGTCTTCCAAATAGCATCCGCAATCTAAAGTCCCTCAAGAATCTTATTTTGTCAGGGTGCTCAAAACTTGAGAAATTACTTGAAAGGTTGCAGAATTTAACCTGCATGGAGGTGCTTGACTTGGGCAAAACTGCTGTCAGACAACTGCAACATATCTTAAGCTTTTGAAAAGCCTTCAAGTATTGTCCTTCCATGGTTGTAATGAACCACAATGTAAATCATGGACTTTCACTACAAGAAAAACATCATTTTGCGACAGACATTATCGACAAAAAACATTCACTTTTTGTCCATATGTAATATTAGGGACAAAATTTACCGACGGACATAGGCGTCGTAGAAAAAACCGTAGCTAATAAATACCGATAGAAAATAATTTTTTGTTGGTAAATTTACCGAGAAAAAATGTAAACCGTTGGTTAATTTACGGACAGTAATGACCAACAATCTACCGTTGGTTATTACATCTGTGATTACCGACGGCACACCGTTGGTTACTCCATCTATGATTACCGACGGTATATGGTTGGTGATTCCGTCTATGATTACTGACGGCTGTTCTTTTATCGTAGGCAATTGTCCCAACTTTACCAACAGAAGTTGTTATGCCATTTGTGATTACCGATGGTAGTGTTCTTCCCTTCGATAATTGTTTGACTTTTACTGACAGATCTCAAATTTTCATCGGTAAATTAATCAAAATTTTTTTTAATAATGTATTATCAATACCGTCAATAAATTTTATTTCATGATGTTATAATTGATGCATAATTTAAACAGCTATTAATGTAATAATATACATTTAATTTTTTAAATATAAATTTGATTGATGATATAAAGTTGAAAATATCTTAATTGATAATAAAAAATTGTACATAATAAGTTTTCGTAATTCTAATAAAATGACCAAAAGTACACTATTAATTTGGAGACAGCAGATGATCTGATTGGTGCGATGAGGTGCTACCCCTACCCTTCAACTCATCCACCTCATTACGGAGCCGAGCTATGTACTACATCAACTGTTGCAATTGATCCATCGACTATTACAACTGAGTTGCCAATGTCTGCACTGTGCGCTGAAGTTCTTAGACTTCATGGTTATGGACCACTTACTAGATCCAGTTGTACTGGACGTGGAGGATTGCAAATAATATGTATTCGCAAATGAACCTAAGTCGAATATTCTTCCTCGACGGTCCCTACCACCCACTGCATGAAGATAGGTTTCAGTCTCATCAACATCTTCAGAATACTGAGAATGTCGTTGAATGTTTTCTTGTATTTGATCCTATCAGAAGGCAATGTTTATGTTAGTAAGTGATAATTATTAAGTATTAATATTAAACCATAAATTTCACATACATTGAATTTTCTACAATAGTTTTTGACTAATGTCACATCGTCATGCTTCTTAGTGTGAATGTGCAAAAAAAGCTAACAGGGTGTAGGCCTTATGCCTATAGCCCTTTCTTATATAATAATAAAATGTTATAAGTGAATTAGAATTTATAAAAATTTCGACAGAGTTTTCTCTATTTTTATGAAATTTACCCCCTGTTGAACAAAAAAAAAAACTAAAAAATACAGCCATATATGACACCAGACATTTATAACATCATCATTCTCAACAAGAAACACATATTTTCATTCCAAAATTTACACATAAAATTCAATAGAAATATAGCAAAGTAAAGATATGAGAATATAAATTTAAAGTGTAGATACTTACAACTTTCTCTGCATGCTCTTGGTAGGTAATAGATCCTCCTGTATGTACGGGAAGACTCTCTCTCCCTCGATCCTCCATGTCTGTTGCTCGAATTACACTCTGAAATAGACATTGCCTCAGGTGATGTCCAATACTATTGCCAACGACTCCACATTTGTTCAGAAATATAAGGCTGTCATCTACCTGCCCTGTGTATCGCAGCAACAAAGTCGTGATAACATGTATGTGATCGCTTTTTCCATACTTTATAAATGATCGCGTCAAATTGAAAATCCTAAAAAAAATCTTTCTGAAATAAAAAGAAAAACATTCAATTAATACTTATGATGTAATAATATTTATCTAATTAACATATAAAATTGTTAATTAAAAATAATAATAATACCTCAAACTTCTGGTAGTAAAATTCCTTTGTCATCTGAGAGATATTCTTCCATATAAAACCCTCAATATCAATCTTCTCCTTGAATTTTGATGTCTTGTTTTTTGAGTATGGTCCAGATGGAATGAACTTAATATCAAAACAAATAATTTTATACCGTTTTGAAATTTGAAACCTATAACTTAATTATAAACATATAGTGTTTAATGTGTTTACATATTATTGACAATTGTAACGTAAGTTCTTCCATCAGGTCCCTCAGCTCCAGGTTGGTAGCCGCCTCCTTCATCATCATTGTTTATCCCTGATATCTCTGTCAGTATAAGGATAGTAAATGATGTAGGGATGGTGGATGGTGGATGGTGTAGTAGCGTTTATAGAAGGTTATGCCTCATTTGCAAGTGTAGTAGCTGGAGGGGGAAGAGGAGATTTAGTTCCAGCTGCTACACCATGAGATGCTTCACCTATACAGTAAGTACCTCTGAATCGCGGTCTGAATCTTGGTCGCATCATATCCTGTCTTCTCTTTGGTGGCATATTTCAACCTGAAATTAATATTAAGCTTCATTCCTTCGAAGTTATGACAAGTAATCTTAGTGCACTAATGAGAATATACTACAAACTTCATACAAAATTGACATTTTCTTATGTCAGATTGAAGTGTGAACAAAATGAGAACGAAATTAAAAGAGTTTAAATAAATGCCAAGTTTAGTCAAGATAGAAATAGATTAAAAAAAAAAGAGGGTAAGCAGTAAAATTTAGGAGGCTGCAGAAGTGTAATATGCCACAAGAGAATCAGGGATGATGTATCAAGTAAAGAAAATAATTGATTACTTGAATATAATATTTAATTACAAACACAAATTAATTGCTATCATCTCTTAATTGTAAATCAAAATCATCTTCTTTTTATGAAGAATTTGAATCAAACTCAGGCTCTTCTTCAGATCTCTGGCCCTCCTCATCCTCTCCAGATAAAATTTCAACAAATGCATTACATGGATCATTCAAAGGTTTACTATCCTCATATAAGACAGATGCATTTATTTCATAAGCATCTTTTTGAAACGCTTCACTTTCAATTCTCTATTCTCCTTTTCCATGTGATTTAAAAACATTCTAGGTTTAACTTTGCAAACGATCATCCAATCTGACTTATCTTGTCGTAAGCTAGGAAAAGGGACATAATACACCTGGATCGCTTGCATTGTTAACATGAAAGGTTCAAAATGTAGAAATCTTCTTCACTTGTTGATTTCAACTAGAATGTGTCGGCTATGTACTTTTGTACCAACATTTGGAGTTGGATCAAACCACTCACACTTAAATATCATACTTCGCTTTATTGGCAATACAGAGTACTCAATTTCAAGTATCTTAATAATTTTGCTATAGCAATCTATCAATTCTCCTTGAATGCAAACTCTACTATTTATTATTGCTATGCTATAACCATGACATTCTGTATGATATTTGTATCCATTAACAAAATACACCAGATATGATTTAACAATTCGCAAAAGTCCCTTCGTAAGATCACATATGAACTTGTTCTCAATTAGATTTTCTAAGGCCTATAGAAAGGAAAAATACCAAATTAAACAATATATTATGGTTTGAACATTTAAATGTTATAATTCAATCATTTTAATATTTGTAAGTGAAAACTTACATACTGCTCGAACCATCGAGGAAAGTGTCTTCCAACTTTTTTATTGATATCATCCTATGTTTTGTCAGGCATGAGCTCGTGTAACAATTCCTCGTATAATCTAAAAATATTATTATGTATTTTGGTTATGAATAACACTAAAATTCAAGTCCAAAATAATCAATTTCAACTTACCGCACGAAAGGTTGAACCTCTTAACAGTTTAATAAAATATAACCATGGGCAACCTCAATTTCTTTCTCTGTTAACATTCTTCTCATTGAACATCCAGATGTTTGCCCAGGATATGTGAAAATGGATAAGTTATCATTACCATCACTGGTTCCTCCCTCATGATCATTACGAGGAACTTTTCTATCTCTTGTGTAAACATGAGGCTCAAAGTAATGTGAACAAAATATACTAGCTTCCTCCACTAAATAAGTATTACATATCGAACCTTCAACTCTAGCCTTATTTTTCACACTTTTCTTCAAGTGGTGCAAATACCTATATGAGTGAATAGGATTATACGAATTTAGTTATGAAAACATGATATGACATCAATTACAGTACTTTTTGTGACATTATGTACCTCTCAAATGGATACATCTAATGATATTAAACTGAATCGGTTAGTTTAGCCTCGTGTGCTAAATGAACAGGTAGATGCTCTATACAGTCAAAGAAGCTTAGAGGAAATATCCCTTCTAACTTGCACAAAATACTGGAATTTCCCTTTCTAGTTTTTCCATTTCAGCCAACTTAATTTCAGATGATGTTAAGCTTTTGAAAAACAAACTTAATTATGTTATTACTTCACAAACCTTATTCGGTAGTAACTCTCGAAATGCAATTAGAATTAGTCTTTCCATAAACACGTGACAATTATGACTTTTCATCCTAAATAATTTGTACTTCCTCATGTCCACACACCTTACCAAGTTTGAAACATAACCATCGAGAAACTTTAAACTTTTCAACCATTCACACAATATTTCCTTCTGCTTTATGTATAAAGTGTAACATGTTTTCGAATATTTACCAGTGCGAAGATCTTTATGTAACTCATTCCTTCTACAAAAAAATTTCAAATTCACTTGTAATTTTGCATTGTCTTTTGTCTTCCCTTCAATGTTCATAATGGTATTGGACAAATTGTCAAAAATATTTTTCTCAATATGCATCACATCTAGATTATGACGTATCAAATTGGTTTTCCAATATGGCAAATCCTAAAAGATGCTTCGTTTTCTACAGCCAAAGTTTCTACTAATGCTAGTATTAATTTCATCAGCTTCAAATTTTGTAACTTTCAGCAAGCTTAATTCTTCAATCTCCTACAATATCTCTTCACCGGCTTTGTGAGGGGAAGGAGGTGATTTTACCATTCTATTCTTAATGAAATTTTGTTTATTGCGCCTAAATAGATGATCTGGAGGAAGAAATTTTCTGTGGTTGTCAAACTAACATATTTTGCCCCTGTTTGGAAGATAAAACTCATCAGAATCATTGTCACAATAAGGACAAGCTAATTTTCCTGTTGTGCTCCATCCACACAACATGGCATATGCCGAAAAATCACTAATTGTCCACATCAAAGCTGCTCTCAACACAAAATTTTGTTTCAGAGACACATCATATGTCTCAACACCATATTCCCAAAGATGCTACAATTCAGATATCAATAGTTGTAAGAAAATATCAATTTTATGCTTTGGATTTGAAGGCCTTGACACAATCACTGTCAAGAACATATATGTCTCTTTCATACACATCCATGGAGGTAAATTATAAGGAGTAATTATGACTGGCTATGATGAATATTGCTGGCCGGATTGACCAAAAGGATGAAATCTATCCGTCGACAAGCCCAACCTAACATTTCAACTTTTAGCTGTAAACTTATAATGGGTGTCATTGAAATGTTTCCATGCCAATGCATCTTATGGATGACTCATTATTCCATCTTCCTGCTCGTGTTCATTGTGCCATCTCACGTGAGATGCAGTAATATCAGAAGCATATAGTCTTTGAAGTCTTGGAGTTAGCGGGAAATAATACATTCGCTTCCAGGGTACTAACTTTGCTTTCATAGAACGCTTTCTAGGCTTGAACCTAGATTGACCACAAAATTTACACTCTTTTAATTCCACATCATCACCCTTATACAACATACATCCCATTTTGTAACAATCATTCTTTTCAACAGGTAAACCAAGACCCCTAATAAGTTTTTTCATATTGTAAAAATTATAAACTATTGTGTGATCAGGAGGCAATGATTCATTATACCATCCAAGAATTTGATCAAAACTATGATCAGAAATGTGTTCTTCAGACTTTACACTCAAGATATAAGCAATTGAAGCCAATTGAGTCATTGTCTCACAATTTAGCCATAGTTTTTGGTCAGCTGAATGTAGTAAGTCAAAAAACTGTTTGGATTGAGGGTTGGTTCTTCTTCAGGATTTTCTATATTTTCCTGAAAGTTATAACCGCCTGCATCATAAACCATCTGCATGTAAGGATTTTTATTTGGATCGACATTATTTGTTCTAAATCTAATCCCCCCTTTAAACTCATTAAAGCTAATTGACGATTGTTCTTGATTACTCCTTAAGGTGCTACAAATCAACAGTTCCCCATGTCGTGTCCACTGAAAATAATTGGGAACAAGCCCTCTTCTTAACAAATGCTCGTTTACTTCATCAATAGGAAGGAAACGAATGTGTTTGAATTTTTTACAAGGACATTTGACCTTTGGCCCATCAATGTATATAGGTTGAGAACATGTATAATGAATAAAGGCTTCAACTCCCTCAACAAATTCAGAATTAATGAAATCATCACCTGATATTCATCTATACATCTAAGATCTATCAACATTGCTCATTTATGCAAAACTGTTACTTTAAATAAGTGATTTCATAGTTAGTATCCTTCATGGCACCCCAAAAATTACAGAACATCTAAACTTTACACATCTACTAAGTATTAACCAATTTAATTAATCACCTACAATTTACTTCAAAACTATGGTATGTGGCATTGTTTACACCTGTGAATCAAGAAAACAGGTTCTTGCTGTGACTCCTAGGCTCGTGGAATATTTCACCGATAAACCTCACGGGAGCTGCATTACAGGTTTCCAGCCTATATACCATCCTAGGGGTTTATTATGGAACGAATTGTCTTCTCTATGAAATGTAATACTTCCTTGTGCTAATACCATGTTTGCATTAATCAAATTGAAGTTTAAGTATTAATCGTAGTAATTAATCACCTACAATATATCGATCGAATTAATAACTTACAATTGATTTCAAACTAATTCCCCATACAGTAAATACTTAGACTATTACAGAAGAGCATTAAAAGTTATCAATGAATATAAGAATATTCTAAACAACAACACAAATTCAAGGCCCCCTTTGTATTAATAATAAATCCAACGATATCATAATTATATTATTAAAGCAATACATATGGTAAATATTAATTAGTTGCACGACTAACCTGAATGGATGGGCAACTTCAAACTACGACGAAGAAAGATTAATAACACTCTTCAACATAATACAGGGTCTGCAAAAAAGAATATGAAATATTTAATCTAATACACTTGTGCTAATACAACATCATAAACTAATGTAAGAAAAAGGACATAACACTTTATAATTGTTGTATTAACGCAAAGTAGAAGAACAAAAGTATTATAATCGTATTATTAAAGCAATATATATAGTAAACAACCGTATTATATTAAATATAACAATAATTATTATTACTAAAAATTAGATTAATAAGAACAATACAACTAATAATATTAAAAAATTAAAGACAATAATAATAGTAATAATAATTTCAATAATAATAATAATATGAATAATAATAAGTACAAAAGTAGTAGTAGTAGTAGTAGTCGTCGTAGTAGTAGTAGTAATAGTAGCAGCAACAGCAGGAGTAGTAGTAGTAGTAATAATAATAACAACAACAACAACAACAACAACAAAATAAATGATACAATAATAATAATCAAATTAATAACCAGTACAAAATTAATAATAATAATAAATTAAATACGAATAACAAATTTTCATAATAATAAGAATAATAATATTAATAAATCATATAAGAATCATTATTATAATAATTATAATAATATTATTAATAATAAATTGAATAAGAATTAATAATAATAATAAATTGAATAAAATTCTACTTATTATTAATTTTTTTATTATTACCTTTATTATTTGTATCAATTATACGTATTATAATAATTATTATATATTTATAACAATAACAATAACAACAACAACAACAATAATAATAATAATAATAATAACAATAATAATAATAATAAATGATATAACTAATAAATTTAATAATAATAAAACTAATTATAAGTAGAAAATTAATAATAACAATAACAATAATAAATTAAATAAGAATAAATAAGTTAATAATAATAATAATAATAATAATAATAATAATAATAATAATAATAATAATAATAAAAATAAAAAATCATATAAGAATCATTATTATAATAATTATAATAATATTAATAATAAATTGAATAAGAATAATAAATTTATTAATAATAAAATTCACAATTATAATTACAATTATAATAGTTATAATAACAAATATATAATAATTATTATAATAAATATAATTGATACAAATAATAAATATAATAATAATAAAATTAATAATAAGTAGAAAATTAATAACAATAATGATGATGATGATGATGACGATGATGATGATGATGATGATGATGATGATGACGACGACTAGCAGGTGGTCACTGTGCATTGCACAGTGAGATCTTCAAAGCGATAATGCCCTTCAGAATTACAATGTGCAAAGTAAAATTTATTTGAATAATATCTATACATTGTTTGTTATATAGAAGCTCTGTATTTAAATGGAATTCTCAAGCCCTAAAGGAGTTCATAGTTAGCAAGAATATAGTGATGAATTTATGAAACTGAAACTTTAGATTCAGAAAGGGGTTAGTCACCTTTTTCTGGGACGTCAAAGCTTATCAACTTGCGGAGGAACTCAATACTTTTAAAACGTGGAAAAGACAACAGATTTTGCAGAATATTAATGTAAACAACATATTCTGCAGAAGACAAATCTAAACAACAAAGTTTGCAAAAGATTAATCTATTAGGCGAACATTCCCCAGTTATCATGACAGAACTCTCAAGAAGATTTCCTGCCATCGTATTGAAGGAGATATCCCTGAACAGTGGCATTAAGTTGTTAATACTTGCGATCTACCTCTTCTATAAAAACAGTATCAAATGCCTATAAGAAATAGTAATCAACTAGGAAATGAATTTACTTTTGAACTATCAAAAAGCTTGGTATTTTCAGAAACATTTGATGATCTTAGCATCGATGGTTATCAAAAAAGCCAATATAACAGAGAGAAATCACATCGGTTGGCTAACATTTCTCTGAGAGATATCAATAATGGAAAAGAATTACATGTGTTCTAAGGAATTCTTTCTCCAGGATTTAGAACAGGACTTCCTGAAGTCTGACACACAGAAATGTTTATCTCAAAACAAAAAAAGAAAAAACATATCAAGAAGATTTGACAAGACAAAAAATCATTATAAAAAACCTTAAGTCGGTTTTCCCCTTTTGCAGGGAAATTTAGAGACACTTTCTATTAACTGTAACCATGAAGGAGCTTATTATGTGGAAGCTAGACTGAACCTCATCAAACCTGTTGTTTTTAACTGTACGACAACAATAATAGAACTTCCTAAAAATACAGAAAACAGAATGAAAACAATAGTGAAACTTGTTAAACAAGACTATGATGCTAGCAATATAAGCATGAAATTTGAACCAAAAAACCAGCTCTAAACAACAGTAGAAAGCAAATGCTCTCACAGTATGGATAGAGAAGCAAGAATCCTCCACATTTCACCATTTCTTGTACAGATCTTTGCACAAATTTCTGTAGAAAAATAAAAGAAAATTGTCTTCTTTTCAGTTTCAGAAGAAAAAGAAATGGTTGAAGAATCTAAAGATGAAATGAAAGGAAAAAAAAGGAAAAGAAGCAAAAAAGAGAACGAATATGAGGCAAGAGGA
This sequence comes from Erythroxylum suave, assembly GCA_027563595.1. Taxonomy (NCBI): domain Eukaryota; kingdom Viridiplantae; phylum Streptophyta; class Magnoliopsida; order Malpighiales; family Erythroxylaceae; genus Erythroxylum; species Erythroxylum suave. The sequence goes on along the minus strand of JAOSBN010000002.1, from coordinate 3,183,797 downwards.
CAAAAGAGAAGAAGACAGAACACGAGAATCAGACTGGGAGGAGTCCGACCATCTGGGTTTAAGAGAAGGAGAAAGAAAATCGCTGCTTAGACTAATCTTCTAGATAATATCTGCTTAAGCGTAGAAAGTTGAGAGAGGAAGAAGAGAAAGAGTACACACTGGCGGTGGAGGGGTCTTGGGTTCTGAAATAATAAATGAAGCTCTGACAAGACATTTAATGAGAAAAGATACAAGGATAGGTAAACCTGCTGAAGGCTCCTCCATCCAATCTATAGGATTAGTTGACGCCACCTGTTTAATAACAAATGAGAGAAATAAAAAAGAAATTTCAGGAGGATGAGTAAAAACGTCCTATTCAACTCTTCTAGAAAATCCTCTAATTTGTAATTTTGTTCCTTGTTTAATCCTGCTAGCCTAAAAAGTAAGATTCAAAGCTTTGTTTGAAGACAAGCACTGCTCTGTTTTTATCAATGGAATGCAAACTAAATCAATCACATTCTCTATTGAAGTCTGCTAACTAACTACTGAAATCCTATCACAGAAAAGAAAACTATATTCAAACCCCACATGAATGCCAAATCCATGCAAATTCTTTTAAATCAAAACCAAAATACTTCCACTCTGAATACTGCCAGTACTTAAGATAAATGAAACAGATAAATATGGAGAAAAGAAATTTGAATTAGTTGCATTGTTCATATAATGATTGCAGTTCTGGTTATAAGTGTCAAGTGATGTTAAGTAAATTAAGAGATGGACAAACTAGTTATACTTAGACATCAATAAGCTCCAGTTAGAATATGCTCATAACAGAGAGCCCCTAAAACTGTAGATAACTTCCCAAATTCTGCTCCCCCTCAAAATTTCTTTGATTCCACTGCTAAACAGAAAAAAAGGTAGTAGATGTTTCCATAAAATGGAGGACATGTTCTTAAGCAACAAAATGCAAATTGATATTTATAAGAAGTATGGCTAGCAACACAGGCAACAAATTTATTATGGCTGCAGACATTCACTATTGACCACCTGGAAGAAAATCAACAGGTAATCCAACTGTGGAGTTAGATGGAGGCATTACTTCACTTGTATTACCGGTAGGGAGCACCACAAGTGGAGAAGGCACACTAGAACTTGGCCGCCTCGTGGATAGTTCAGAGCAATTAGTTTTCTAGAATCCAATTTTGTTATTCTCTCTATCATATGTCACAAGTGTATTATGGACAATAATTCCCGTTCAAGTAATAAAATAGTAAAACAAAACAGTTTTGTACTTCAAGATAAAGTATAAAAGGACAAAAGTTAGATAGATGAAGAATTAGGAATTGCTTATGGCCTGGTGGAAGGCAAGGGCCATAAGAAAGCATGCATCTGGTATAAATAGCATATGTAGTTGATAAAAAATGAGAGAGAGAAGTTATGATAAATGCACGAAGATACCTCCTAAAAGAGGAGTTGGATTGTTTCCGTTCTGGAAGATTCCCAAGCAATATGCACCACTTGCCTTTGTAAGCTACAGAAAATGGAACAAGATGAAATGGGAAGAGAAAAGAGGAAGTGAACAGGAAGAGATGGACATGAAAACAGAGAAGGGAGATCCAAAGGGTAAATATAAACAAATTAATTGAAGTTGCTGCAGATGAAAAGGAGAGGCTCCAAATAATGAATCATGACTAGGCAATTACCCGAAATAGATAGTTCTTTGGAGATAGAGTCAATAACCATGTCCATATGGGGAAAACTTTTGATAGCTCAGAAACTTCCCTACATCACATTTCGGGTGACAAAGACAAACAGGTTCATAAGATTTGAAGAGACAAAGGACTGAACTGAAAAGGGGGGAAATAGTTGAAGAAAAGTACTTTTTCTATTCTTAGCAAGAGTAATACCTTCCAGCACCAATAAAACAACCATCATTGTAACTAAGATCAGGGCCATGGATTTGTTTGAGGGATTGGATTTCCTTCATAATCTGCATTTTGATAGAAAATTCGATGTAAATAGATTATGCAATTACAGTTTTATTTACAACCTGAGGAAACAGGTATCGGTTTCTATGCAATATTCTCCAGTTACAGAAGCAAACACAACTTGGCTATGCGAATATGCTTAAAAGAGTTTAAGCTACAAAAGAGCATGCATAGTGCCAATTTTGGCTTAAGCCATATAAAGCACAGTAACACTAGATGTAGCTACCTTTAAGGGAGATCTACAACTACAAGGTATGCCAACAAAGATTACCAAATCCAGGAGGTTAATTTCATCACTTAAGAAGAACAAAAATGCAACTCTCTTAGAGAACCTATATAGAAACTAAATTAACAATTGTGAAGGGCAAATTAAGATGTTGCAGTAAGATATGAGAAATCTGCATGGTTCACAACCACTTTAGTCTAGCTTTTACACGCCTAATCATGCTGGCTTTAAAACTATGCAGCTCATAGTTCAAGATTAGAAATGCAAATAATCAAACAATTTTATCATGAACAGGCCCTTTTCCTTTTCAGGAAGTATGACCACAATTCCTTTCATAAGAGTCGAGATTGCTTTCCATAATGGTATACTAAGTAACAAAGGAACTCAAGATGAAGAAAAAAGAGGAAGCAGCAATCTAAAGGTGAAAACACACAGTATAGAGTATGAATCGAATCCATAGAAGGGCTTTACAAACTTGCTTTTCTATGCAACTAAAGAAATTACTTAAGACAAATTACAGCATCTTTAAAGGCACAGAAAGCTTCTTCTGGAAAGTAAGCATAGCTGGTCCCACTATCCATAACAGTTCCATGCTTTCCATCAAAGATATTTGGATTCAATTTCAAAGGCTTTCCAGCAATATGTATTTCCTTGAGATCAATATTGTAATAAGGACTGCCAGCCAAAAACTACATCATATGTGTGAGATGTACTAAATGTAAAACCTAAAAAACAACTAATTTCCAATTTGGAGAATGATTTATACCTACGGAAGGGGTCAGAGTGGGAGAAAATCATGTCTTGGGGAGGAGAAATTCTTCCAAGAACCATTGCACCACCACCCAAATCCATCCCACCATAGCACAACGAAAACGAGTCACTAATGACCCCTTTGTCCACGAGTTGATCCACAATACTGAGCCGACCAGCACCCAACCCCATTATCCCGTCAGCACGTTGACTATAAAGATCACCAGTTTCCAGGTTCTCACATCCAAACACAGCTCGTTGAGGTGCGAGTTCACTTCCATTGCCAAAAGAAATAACATCCTCCGCAAGAATGCCACTGCTTGAACTCTTTTCAGCATACCGTCTTTCATAAATGCATAGCTTCCCTTCATCGTCACAGTTACAACTAGGATTGCAACTCACATATTTATAAGTGCTGGACAATTCTGGTTGAAACATGGGATCCTAAATACAGCAAATTCACTCTCAGACAACTAATAAAGCATTTATATACAAAATTTCAGTCAAACTGACCAATTCAGTTGCACATTCCAAGGTAATTACACAAACATCTAAATTTACTCCTTACAACGAACTTGAACCAGAAGTATTCTAACTACTAAATCTAAAACGTTCAAGAAGCGAAACAAAGGACAAACCTGGTGGTTGCCGCACTGCTCACAGCCGGAGCACGGAACATACGTGACGGTACTACCTGTGTCCACTATAAGAGCGAATGCTTGAGGAGGCGTCCCAACATATAACCTCGTCGAATAATAACTGCACAAATCAATCCAAAAAAAGATCAGCATTAAACCTCTGATTGAAAAACAGAAGTCAGCTACAGAGAGCAATACCCATGGGAAAGAAGATCATCATAGAGTGGCATATGAGCCTTGGGAAGGTTGGAGTTCTGAAGATGCCGTCGGCTATAGTCGCCTGTTCTCCGGTGAAGCGAGACATTAGGAGTGGAGAGGTGGAGAGGGATAATCATCGGAAGCGGATCGGGAGCAGCGAAAACGACGACACGATGAATGGTTAGAAGAACTAAGACGAGACAGTAGGAGGCGAGAGAGTAATGGCGAGACATGGCGGAGGAGACGGCGGTAGAAGGTGGACACCGTCCTCTTATTTTTCCTTGAAAAGTTTTGCGAATGAGGAGATTTGCGAAAATCAACTTTGCTTCGTAAATGTGACATCCCCAGTACGTGACACCACAACATACTACCCCCAGATTAGATGATATAAATATTTTATTTAACAGATAAGTTCCATTTTCTTAATGCTCTTTTTTATTAATCAAGTGTTACGTTCAAGTATTTCGTTAAAGTTTCTGTTTCGAAACCTTCATCCTTGCACGACGACAGCGACAGAGCAACTCCAATAACTGTACTGCCTTTACCATCAAACGCTGCCGTATTACAAACACGAAACATCCATTTCAATGTCAAGTTCCATATATAGAGCAGGAAGATGTTCAACGAGTGCTCTTTATAAAAGCGGGTTCGGGCTTTTCGAACCGACCTAAAACTCAATGGGTTTCAGGGTTCGGACCGGACCTATTGTCGTTCCAAGAACTAACAAACAGACTTGATGTTTGGATCAACATTAAGAGAAGGCTCGAAATGTACAGTTTTGAACGAGAACCTTAAACATATAGCCAATTCTTATAATTCTAATCTCCCTGTCGAATGATTGTACACAAAAATTCAAGTTGGTTTGTATACTGGTCGCAGATCATCTCTATCCACGCCAAGAACAAAAAAAAAGGACAACTAATCTGTCTACAACAACCGTTGTTGACCTACAAGCTACAGCAAGTAAGGAGAGCTACAAACTCAACATCAACCATGAAGGGGAAGCTCCCAACAACATTTGACCCTACAAGAAAAGTGAAAAAATAAGTAAGAGTAGCCATTGACAACAGTTGGTGAAAGATTCTAATTAGAAGGCTGACCTCATACTTGTACTAATCCATTTGTATGGCCCTTAATCCATTTGTATGGCCCTTGTTCTTAGTGAACCAATCAATCACCTTCTTGCCATAAATGTGGGTCTTCAACGTTCGAGCATTTATCTGTATCAGGTGTACTAAAGCGAAATGCACAGGTCCAAGATCCTGCCACAATTGTATCATACCATTAACCGAAACAATACAATCTCAAGCATGACTGATGAGCTTGCATACTGATATGATGTGGGAGGGGAATGACAATGATATTAACCTTTGAACGTGCTAGTGAGGCTTGGATTACATAGTTCCCATATGCATCCACAAGGAGCATATGAACAAGGTCGTTTTGAAGAATCTCGACGATGATTTGTATCGATTGTTCATCTGTCGTATCTGCCAAGCACTTCTCCACTACATTACTGCCATACTTGTTGAAGGAAAGGGCTGTGAAATTCCCCCGAAGCTGTGCGAGGAGAGTTGCTGTGAAATGTGGCACCTTCAGTTCCAATATGTGCTGTACTACATAGTTTCTGGAGGGAACAATTTGAGAAACGTCAGACTCAAACAGAACAATGGATTTTGGTCAAGATGTAAAGCATTGATAATGTTTGGAGTGAAGCAAACCCAAAAGGATCTTGTGCCAGTTCTAGTGCATTAGATGCTATCGAAGTCACCAGGTTATCTCTAGTTTCTCCAAAGGAGTAATCGACACAAGTCTGTAGGACACAGCATCCAATTTTGTCTGTTGCAATGTGAAAGCAATTTGCTGCTACCACATGAAGAAAATACTGCAAGTTTATGAAAAAGCACAAATCATGAGTTTCTTTCCAGCTAAAATTTCTACTCCTGAAAAACAAAGTCCACAACAAAGAAACATTATCCAGATAAAACCATGGCAATATACGTTACATGAACAGAATTTATAGAATAACAAAAACAAGTTAACAATATCAGCTACAGCCACAATACGTAAATTTGAGCAGTATATTCTAATCAGAAGTTATAGAAAGTTGAGTTTGCAGCAGCATAATTTAAAGCAGAGTGACTATTGAAGTCTTTTAAATCTGCTGCTAACAATTTTTTGGGAAATTGAAAGCCAACATCAAATTCAAGTTGTTGATATGCTAAATCTCCAAAAGTTTTGTCCTCAAATTGCATTCAGATCAATTAACGTTCCAAATTTCAGTGCCAATTGTGCAGAGCACGGGCAACATGCTGAAACATGATAATCCTGATCAGTGAGTAAACTTAATTTTAAGCCATCTGAAATCAGAGATGACCATCCTCTACCTGCTTTTGTAAGCATTCAGAAATTTGACCACAACCTCAAAATTTCAATTAGGAAACAAGAACTCAAAACTTTGCTTTAACTTTGGTGGATAAAAACACAATTTGTTGTCCTGCAGGATTCCAGCTTAGACTGTTGAGAATCACAAACTGAATAATCACCAACTGTAACAGAACAACCGCTAACACCAAAGATAGGGAATAAGCAGACTACACACTATAAGGGAATGAAATTTTCCATCTGTCCTCTCATATCACAAAGAAATTCATAGCTGCCATGATTTACAGTTCAAATTGCTTGTCTGGCTTACTCAGGTTTTCGCCACGAGTTCTTGGAGAGTATGAGTATTCTTCAATGATTAAATCATACTGACTTCTTTCTGAAACAAGTAGTCTTTAGTCTGACATCGTCTTCCATCAAAGAAGGAAGCTAGCAAACTTCAGCTGGGCTGGAATCTTTTGGATTTGAATCACTAAACTACTAATTGCCTAAAATAAGCATTTTCAATTAACAACAATTCATACATTCCCTCTGTGCTTCACTACACTTTCTCTTATAAAATTTGCTAACCATTATGGAAGGCTTTAGTCCAAGATCAGAAGAACTCTAACCATCAAGGGACTTATCAAGAGTATCAGTTCTATATAAAGTTAAGGAACTCAAAGACGGATATGCATATACAATCCACATCGATGTAACGAAAGTGTCGGACCTGTATATACTCGAGTAATAGTCCTTCTAGCACTCCATCAACCTAATAGTATCGCTACCTTAGACAAAACCTTAATTCTCTTCACAATGCAACAACAAAGAATATATCAAGGCGAATGATCTATTCATTAGGCACAATTTTACATGGCAAAATACAGTAATCAAACAGCAAGAAAATATAAACAAGAACAGGAAAGCAGTTAAGCAAAGCATCAAGCAATATATCTAAGGAATCACCTTATTTGCTTCAACAGAGAGATTCTTCACGCAAAAATTTACAACATGGTGACTATTTGTGTGTTTACACAAAAAAGCCGCCCCGGGGCTTAGAGCTTCCATAAATATTGAAATTTGCTCCTGTGTGTTCATATGTTTCAACAGCGTCTGTACAGCGCGAGTTCTGCCACCAAACCGAAAGAATAAACAGATAACGACAGTACAAAATAAAACATTCTGACCCTGATAGCGCAATGTTAATTTTAGAAAAATATCTATAATTTGATTTACCTCTTTTTTTATGATAATCAGAAGTCAAACGCAGAATAAGCTAGGTACAAAAATCTAAGCAAGCATACTGTTTTCATGCACATACCCATGACTGCTAAGGCAAATTGTGGGAAGTTGAAATTCATGCCTTGAGATGTTCCGCAGAATCCGAGTCCTCTGCTCCTCGCTACACAACTCGATAAGCTTTTGTACGACATAGTTCCCAATTGGGTCAACCATCAATTCACCGACATTGTCAATCACTTCAGAATATAGGATGTGGATTTCCTGATCGGTAATACCCTTAATTGCATTATGCAAGACTGTACACCTATTTTGATCCTTGGCCAGTGTGGCAATCTTACCCTTCAAATCCGTCACAGACAAGTAATTCCTAGGCTCTTGTAACCAGTGAGCCGGCCTACTCCTGTTATGCGAGCTGTACCTTAAAGATTTATTATTGATTTTAGGCAACCCTTGAGAACATTCTCTAATTGGCGTTTCTCTTGAACGGGGCGGGAGCACATTGCCGTCGTTAAAAGATTGGTTATTGGAGTATGGAGTTGGATTAGGATACGAAAGAACATCAGAACCAGGCAAAACATGCACATAATCATTAGGCATATTAGTTCCGATACCACTGAGAACCATACGCTTTTCCATATCTGACATCTTTACAGGCCAAAAACCCCGACCATCGTAGCCCCTGTTTTGGGGACCAGGAGCTGACATAAACATGATATTGTCATCAAAAGCAGAATATGGATACGAGGGTCGGCTATTTGAGGAAACACTCAGGCCAGCAAAGGAAGATATAAGGTCCTCGTATCGACTAGAAGTTTGAGTTATCGGAGTTTGTTGGTTAAGGTGACGGAGATCTCCGTACGGGAAACCCACCCCCGTATTCTGCAATGCTTCACTATGAGTAGGAGATTTCTGTCTGCCACCACAAAACTGATCCATCCTGAAACTAAAATTAAAAGGAAAAAAGGAAAAAGATACAACACAGACAACAGATACGAGCACTGAATAAAGGAAAGCGAGGGACTTGGTAAAGTTTAAGGAAAGAGGAGATTTGAGGGTTTTGAGGAAGAGGATACAAAGGTTTTAATAGTTAATAAGTAATAGTTATATAGGAAAGAAAAGAGAAAGAAAGAGACAAAGTCGGAGATTTTGGTGATATAGCCATATAAGAGTCATGAATGAATAGGGAAGGAAAAAGATTTGACCAGAGAGCGAGAGAGAGAGAGAGAGTCATAGAAGGAGAGTGAGAATGGTGGCTGTAAAGGCTGCTATCTCTTCTCTTGTTGCATGGCAATTTTGGCAAGATTTCATGCTCATGTGTGTTTGAGAGAGAGAGGGACACCACACACACAGAGACGAAGAACTTATGATGCACTTTTACGCGGCGTACGCAGGTTACCTAGAAAACTACTGTTTTGTGGTTGACCAATTAGGAGCAACTTCGAGTTTTGTTGCTTTTAGGCCTGTCAACAAAAAATAACTTATATTTAATTAATAATATCTCTAAAAAAATTGTTCATAATTAATTATTAACTAATTTGTTTCCTTTACAAGGTCTTCTCTTAATTTCCCAATCAACATAAATAAGTACATACATGATAAATATATTAAATTAAACTAGAAAAAAGATTTTAAAAATTGTTTATTCCATTAAAAATTTTAAAAGCATAGGCATTGAATTAAATTTTTTGAAAAAAAGTAAACATTTTTATTTAAATTAGATTGAGTTAGTTGATGTAGTTTTGGGAATTAGATGTACTAGCCTAAATCCTTACGGTGGCCAGTAACATCTGTATCCCATTACCGAAATGGGTGACGGGATATGCTAGAAATTTTTGAGAGATATCTAATTCCACCATGACTTATCTACCGTAGTGAAGATTGGTTTTCGAGTAGACAATTTGTTGTTCCATTAATAATACAATTATTATCAGAAGGTTGATTTTATTGAGTTACAGTCAAACTACAATAGCTTAAGTTGGTTTTATATATTCTTTAATAAATCCTCTCAAGTAAAATTCTTCTAAGCTTAAAATTTACACAGACCTATTTTATTTTGTGCTTAATTTAATAGGTAAGTGGTAAGATTTGAATTTACGAACTCTTGGTCACGAAAGTTTTAATACCAAATTAAGAAACTATTTCACCAAAATAACTTAGGCTGTTGAATGAAGCTAACTCAGTATTATATATTTTCTAACAAATTTCAATTATTTTAATAAAATATAATATTATTTAATTATCATACAAGTTATTTTGTCATATTGTATTAGTCTTTCGTATTATCCTATTTAGTATTTTGTCATATTTTATTAGTCTTCCGGAAGTCCTCTTTTCATAAGCCTTTCCAATCTTTATCTCTATCTCTTAATTTAACTTAAATAGTAACACTTACTCTTTTAATTGTTTTATATACTTATTTACATTTTCTTTTTAATTATTTGTTTTTTTACTTATTTATTTATTTACTTACTTTTATTTATTATTTTTATTTGTGCATTAAATTTTTTGTGTGTATTTGAGTATTATTTCCATCCAACAATGCAAAAATAATGTACAAGACTTCTACCTACTAAAAGGGTTGTTTATGATAGCACCGTAAAAAAAAGAAAAGAAACAAAAAATTTTGAAAACTCTTGCATAAAACAAAGCCAAAAGATATAAACAAATAACTACTTCAAAATAACAATAGAATAAGCATGCAAATAAGGAAATTCAGATCAAAATAAAAAATATAGAAAGGATAATATTATATAAAATAAATAGGTAAAAATATAATTATAAGTATATAATAAAAAATACAATAAAAATAAAAAGGTACAGAATAAAAGTTTAATAAAATATATAAATAAATAAAACAAACAGAGAATTAGTTTAATCTAAATAATTAAGGAAGAAGTATTTGGGATAAAGTATAAAAAATAAATGCTAATTTTTAAAATAAAATACTAAAAAAAGTTTGGGGTATCTAATTATAACTGTTAACATGATAAACACAAGAAAACCTATGGCGTATACATTTTTCAGCTATCTATCTACAATATCAATTGCACCGAAGAATAACACAATACAGAGGAGGTAGATTTTACCAGTTTAGCTACAAAATTGCTCCAACCACCTATGGAAGGTAAGGAAGAGGATTACAAACACATCCGCTTAAGTACCCGACGTACAACTAAGCACTCGTAAACCAAACTGAATTAACTGTTACGTTATGCAGCCAGCTTAAGCCCATCGTTCTGCTTGTTCTGAAGTCAATTTGCAGCATTGCCAGCTCTCGTGGATAGCTCCAATTCAACCCAAGAAGATGAAAGAGTACGGCCATGTGAAATAAGATATACAAGGAATGCTATATATGCAACTGTACCAGTACAGACCAGAATGCCAAAAGGTAATGAATTAACCTCAGATGCAAAGAAATCCACCATCACATATCCATTGATAACTATGACGATAATAGCCACAGTCCATGCCAATCTCTGCAGAAGAAATAGGAAAAATGTTGGATAAATAAAGTGAGACCAATTCGGATTTGGAATTTTGTCGAAAAATTAGTAAGAATGACAATAGATTCTATGTTCAAACCTTAATATATTAAAAATTCGGGTTTGGGTTAGGCGTACCTCAAGGAAAGGCTCAATTCTGAACACCCCCATGATCTGCTCCTTAGACACCATAGTAAGAAGGGGGATAAGTGCAAAAGGAATTTGCATTGACTGAATCACGTTAAGCCATTCGTTTAAGACATCCAAGGATGACTCAGATTCGTTGAAACAAAGCGCCACAACCATGGTGGGTATAATAGCAAAACTCCTTGATATTAATGCCCTCAGCCATTTCTTCAAACGAAGGTTGAGAAAACCTCCCATGATAAATTGACCTGCATATGTTCCCGTTATGGTGCTACTTTGTCCAGCTGCCAACAAGCCAATACCCCATATATAAAGAATTGGAACCATTCCTGCTCCGTACTTCTCTTCAAGGTACTGTCCTGCATTAACTAGTCCTATGCCATTGGCTTGTTTAGTGCCATGGAATCCCCTGGCAAATACAGTTGTTACTAACAAGTTAATCGTGAAGGAGACTGAAAGGGCCACTGAAGACTCGATGAAGTAATAATTCAGCGCTTCTTGAACTCGTCCTTTCTTCTGTGGATCAATCTTCCTCGACTGCACCAAAGCTGAATGCAAGAACACGTTGTGTGGCGTTATGACACAACCCACAACACCAACAGCTTGTCGAATTGTTTTAGAACCAAGTCTTGGGATTAAAAGACCTACAAGAGCGATCAGAATTTATTTTTCAAACCACCAAGACAGCCAAAAATTGTACCGATCAGAGTTCTTTTACCCAATAAGAGTTCTTTTCCACTCGGTTTAGTGCGACCAAACATCCAAGCAAATGACGAAGCCATTACTGCTATTAAAACTGCAAAAGCTGCCTCTAACCTCCTGACTCCATAGTTCTCTAAAAGGAGAAACATAAAACTGGCCATGTAAAAACGAACATGATGAATGCCAACATGTTTATAGCTTTATCACTTGCATAAATTTGATTACTGTTATAATCGGGTATTAAATAAGCAAATTCTAACTTAATTCCAGAAAGAAAAAGGGGCTGAGAACGAGAAAATCCTAACAAGAAAATGTAGATCAGCCTGAGAATGAATAATCATAATTACGTACCAATCTGACGCAGTAATCACAACTCCAGCCCACAGTGGCAAAAGCCCGTTACTTAAAATCTGAATAGCAATGGCACTTCCTATAACCTCCTGAATATCAGCCCCAATCAAAGTCACCTCCGCCATAAACCAAAGAGCAAGCCTAGCCCAATTGGGATACTCCTCCCTACATAACTCCGCCAAGTGCCGGCCGGTGGCGACTCCGACACGTGCCGACAACATCTGAATCATGAACGCCATGACAGTGGCCCACATCAGAAGCCAAAGCAACGAGTACCCGGCAATTGCACCGGCTTGAAGATCACCCTCTAGATTACCTGGATCTAGAAACGCTATACTCATCAAAAACCCAGGTCCGGTAAACAACCACAGTTTTTTCCAGGAGAATGGCGGCACGTGGTCAACATTTTCCCCATAAAGCAGGCTTTCTTCGTCGAAAATTACAACCTTCTCCCGCGCTTCAAATGCCGCTTCATCAGATACTTCGAACTCAGAATACGATAATGTCGGAGAGCGAGGTGGAGGTTCTGGTGACGGCAACAGCCGGTTGGATTCCTTGTCCTTCAGGCCCTCTTCAAAATCTTGAACGTCTCCTAACTGGAAGCTCATGTTTTGCTTTTGTGTGTTCCTCTACGCCCTCAGAATATTTCGTGTGAGGGTGGCCGAAGGAAAAGAATAGTGTCGGGAGCTATGGTTAAGGCGAATGTAAGAGAAATGCACAGGGCTACGGCTGCCTCTTTCTCGGAGGATTTACGATGCAACGATGGTTTCTATGTTTTTGTTTTTTCTTTTTTGCCCCTTTTGTTGTATACATCTTTTTGGTTAGAAAACCTATTATTAAATTTAATGTTCTCACTGTCGGAGATTGGCGTTTATGACCAAACGTCGACGTTCACCGTGGTTTTCCCTGGCGCAGTCGTCTTTTGGTTATTTGCAGTTCAAATATTATTTTTTGATCGGATTATATCAAATTTGCCGAATCTTAATTAGGAACAATCATAAACTGTAACTATTTCAGATTTAGCGGGGCATATTTTATATAATTATTTTTAAAAAGAAAAAATAATTAGGACCGCTTAGTTAAAAGAACAATATCTTCTATAAATTTAATAGGTATTTACCCCCGTCACTCTTGGCTAATAAATTTAGGGGGGCATAATTTTTCTTATATAACTTTTAATTTTCGTTTTATTTATTATTTTTTTATAAATTTTAAAATTTTTTAGTTGTCAAGGTAAATTTACATAGGTTTTTGTCAGTGTTAATAACCACATATTAGATAAATTTTTAAATATTTAATTTTTAGCGACAAAATTTATTAAATTAAAATTATTTTATTTTTATAAAATTAATATTTAGATTAATTATAAATTAAATTAAATTATTCATAATTTTAAATATTAAACATATAATCTTAATTTAAACTATTTATGATTTTTACTAATAATTAAAAAACTCAACCTATTTAATCAACTCAATCGTAAAAATTTTGAATTGTATAACTTTTTAATTTAATTTTTGACTTTTTAGTTTGATTTACTTTAATAACTTCTATTACTAAAAACTATCAGTTTATTAAGTAATTGGTCAATTTTTATAAATTAATAAGTTACTATAAAACAAAATAAATTAATAATTTTTATTTAACAATCTTTTTTCTTATTGAATTTCAAATTTTTTGTTAGATAATGATAATACCTTTCAAATATATTTCAAATTCTTTAATTTTATTCAATTTTTAGTCTATTTTATGATATTTTAATACCTTCTAAACCTTAAATTTATTGTCTCAAATTTTTATTTGCAATTAATATTAAATAATTAAATAATATATATTTAATTGATACTACATTAGATTATAAAAAAATCGTAAAGTGTAAAAAACGGAGTAACCAAAAACTTAAATTAATAGGTTTCTGTTGCTTAATTTAAAAATAAGAATGTAAAATATAAAATATAAATAATTACAAACATATCCTTATGCTTGGGGGATTTTTTTTAAAATAAGTATAGAAGTATAGTTGCTATTTATAGATTGAAAATTGTTGAATGTATATAACAACTTTTAATTTTCGAGTTTTAATAATTCATTTCTTAAATTAACATTTCAATATATTTTTAGACTCTTAACCTTCGAAGCTTTTAATAAGAAAGATAATCAGTTAGATCAGATCAAATCACCTTTTAATAAGAAAGATAATCGGTTGGATTGAATCATATCAACTCAATTTCTCAAGAAACAAAAGCGCGATCAAAGTCTATCCAAATTTTAATCAGGCTCAAATTACGTGACTCAATCCTGGGCCAAAACAAACTTGGCTCTATGAAAATGATGTTTAATTAATATAATTCTTAAAATAATTTCGTTTTGATCTTAATTTATAAATCAAATTATGTCCTTTTGAATAATTAGATTAAAATAAAGTTGCTTTAGCAAAAGCATTCAAACTAAGACTAGGCTTAGAGTCAGTCTTCTCAACTTGAATCCTACTCGAATTCTACTCAATTTGACTCTTGTCATTAATTTCAAATTTAATCAAATTACTTTTACCAATTCTACCTTGAAATTAATAAGCCAAGCCCTTTAAACTTGTTCATTTAATTTCAAATTGGATCCAAGTATTTTTACCGACTCTGCTTTAAATTAATAAGCCAAGCCCTGTTTGCGACAGCTTCTCCTTCCGGACCCAATTGGCACGAACGTGAACCCATCCTTCGTGCCCCTCTCCTCCAAACCTCTCTGGGCAGAACTTTTGTGGCTCGTTCCAAGCATTCCGGTCGTTTTGTACTCTCCAGCGCTTCATAATGAGTAATGTCCTCGCGTCGGACGGGAAAATCCTCCCGCCATGCATTCTTCTGAGGAACTGCGTGTCGAACTCGGAGGTAAGGTACATGTGTACAGTCTCTTAGGCTCGTTATCAAAAGAAATGAAAAAGAATTATTTATAATAAAATGAAATATAATATAATAAAAAAAGTTTTGAGAAGGGTAATAAACTTCGTAGGAAAATATTGTTTGGAATATAGATAGAATAAAATTTAATCTATAATAAATAATTATTATACTTCTGATATTAAAATAGTTGTTGCAACAAATTTAACGTTATGATTTAAAAACAAAAATCATGTTTAATTAAAAAGTTACGGTTTGTAACAAATAATTTTTTATATATTTTATTTTAAAATAATAAAAATTTTGTTATTTTATTATTAATTATATAAAAAATTTATTATTATTAATTATTTAATAAAATTTATTCTATTATATGTAATTTATATTTTAAAATATTTATTTATATTTCTATTTATATATAAATATATATAAACAATAAAAGAATAATTTTTATATATTTATATTTTTTATTCATAAAATTTTATTAAAAATAGTTATTTTATTATTAATTATAAACAACTTTTTATTAAAAATATAAAAATATTATTATTACAGTATGAAAAAAAGGAGGTTAATATTGGAAGAAATAATTACTATTAAAAAAATATTAAAGATATATTATGTAGTATATATTTATTAATTTATATTTTATTCTAAATCTTTTGAATCGATAATTTCTTATTTTTACTGTTTCAAAGAAACAGACAATTATGAAATTCTTAACAAAGTGTGATAGATTTTATTTCGTTTCATTTCTAAGGTTGTGATCGAAAATTAACGGAAGGAAGTTGAGGAACATCTGAGTTGGACTCTCCAATCAAGTAATTGCTCCCTATTTTGCCGTCTATATCCGTTTGAGCCTCTTTCAAAGTTTCCGGGTTGTTAAATAAAACTATAAAAGAACTAGTGCCCTATACTTGTACTGTGGGAGACTTAGGACCGTCAGATTTCATTTCTACTTTTGAATAAATTTTAGTCAAAAAAACAAAGACATACTTAATCATTAGTATCTAATAATTAAATATTATATAAATTTTAACGATAATTTTATAAATAAATAAATAAAACAAAGATATCTTAACATCTTATATAATATTATTAATAAATTATAAGATTTTTTATATTTCATTAATTAATATTTTATTAAAATATTTGAGTAATCATAAAATTATTCTTAATTTTTGTTAAATATTTATAATAACTAAAATTTGGTTTTATATTATAAAATTAGATAAAGATTTAATAAAATTGATGATTTAAAAAATAATTAAAAATTATATTTATTTATAAAAAATTAAAGTTTAATTAAAAATAAGTAATCAAATAAAACTTAATTAATTAATTTTAATTTATAAATTTTATAAGTTTGTAAAAAATAGTCAATTAATTAATAAATAAATATATTTATAACCATTAAAATTATCAAACTAAAACTAAAATTAGATACAAACAAAAAAAATTCAACGATTTAAATTTTTTTTCTCAAATCCGTTAAAATACTTTTAAAACTTTGCCAATGTTATGTTAGAGGCCAATCAAGGCTTCAGAAATTCGAAATTCAGTTACCTTGAAGAAGCCTGAAACACAGCGGAAGCGCCAAAACTGGTGTTTTCGAAAAACAAAACTGTTTTTGTGTTATGGCGCCTCTTCCTCTTTTTTTTTTTTCATTTACATTTCCTTCTTCTACATATCCCCCACTTCACTCCTGTCTCTCCTCATCTTCTCTCTCGCTTTGTCGCTCACTTAGTTTCGGGGGACGAGGGGGTGAGAGATGGCGGAGCAGGAGAGCTGTGCCAAACTAACACCAGCCGCGGCTACTAAGCGGAGAGCGGCTGCGACTCCCGCTGTCGAGAACCAGCCCGTTTCAAAGAAACAGTTAGGGGAGCTTAAGAATGTGTCCAATGTTGTCGCTGTGACTAGGAAGCCGAAGAGTAAAGTAACGAAGTCAAAAGCCAAGAGGGCAATTGTCACTGAGAAGGAAGATGTTGTTGCTAAGACGGAAAGTCAGGACTTCGATATTCAGCCCCATGATCCCCAAATGTGTGAATCCTATGCATCCGATATTTACGATTATCTTCACAAAATGGAGGTAAATGGTCAGTGCAACCAGTGGTTTTGTGCTTCAATGGTTTGTCGATCCTGTGGTTGATCTGTACACATTTTTCAGGTGGATCCAAAGAGAAGGCCTTTGCCTGATTACATTGAGAAGGTTCAAATTGACGTTACTCCTGATATGAGAGGCATTTTAGTCGATGGGTTGGTGGCCGTTGCTGAGGAGTGCAAGCTTGTCTGTGATACTCTGTATCTTGCTGTTAACTATATAGACAGATTTCTGTCTTTGAAAGCCGTCAATGAAGAGAAACTTCAATTACTGGGAATTTCTTCAATGCTCATTGCCTCGTAAGAATCTGGCATTCTACTCTTAGGTTTACCATGTCATTAGATGTTTGTGTGGTTTTCATATGTTTCTATTCTGTTATTGCAATAAGTAGGAAGTATAAAGAGATCACCCCTCCAAAGGTGGAAGAGTTGTGGTGCTTTACAGATAATACATACACTAAGCAAGAGGTGACCTACTTTCATTATTTTACATTTTGTTGACGTTCGTGTTTTGGTTTGTGACCATATGCTTATTGATTGATTGTGGTTGGTTCTTAAGGTTGTGAAAATGGAGTCCGACATACTTAACAGCCTGAATTTTGAACTGGGGAATCCTACAGTGAAAACATTTCTAATGTAATCACCCTGTCAACCTGTAATGCCCTCACAATGGACACTCTTCTTTGTGCTCATGAAATTGAATGTTTGCTTTTGATCTTTTTATTCAGGAGATTTACAAGGATTGCACAAGAGGATTGCAAAGTAAGAAGATGTTTCTTTAGGAAATGTTGTTTGCAATCATACCTGTTGAAGGTTTATGCTTATTCATCATTGTTTTGCCATCTGCAGAGTACCAGTTTGCGGCTTGAATTCCTTGTACACTATCTAGCCGAGATAAGCTTGCTGGACTATAACTGTGTGAAATTTTTGCCATCTTTGGTGGCTGCTTCTGTCATTTTTGTTGGAAGATACATTCTTCGTCCCAAGAAGCATCCATGGGTAAGTGTCATGAAAGTGTAAATTTCTTAACGTGACACTCAATTCTAGAAAGCAATTAATGGACTCGTGTTTGATACAGAACGCCATCCTGCAACAACACACAAGATACAAGCCAGCAGATTTGAAGGACTGTGTTCTTATCATACATGATTTGCATTTGAGTAGAAGAGGCAGTGAACTCCATGCGGTCAGAGAAAAATACAAGCAGCATAAGGTAAATTTCCAACTAAGCAATTAAAGATATCACTGCAAGTTGATGCGTTTCTGTGTCTAAATTTCATTAATCTGGAACAGTTCAAGTTTGTTGCAAGTACGCCTTCACCACCAGCGATACCAGCTACTGCTTTTGAAGATGTTAGGGAATGAGAGGAAGTTGCTTTCTTGGGAAAACTCGAAAGGTGACTCACATAGCAGAAACTGGGCAATTGATTCACGAAAATGTTGTATGCTCAAACCTCCTGCTTGCTCGCTGGGGGGGTTGATGCTTGGCCACTCGCTTTCACAGTAGAATCGACCTTTTTCGACAAGCGTAACTCCACGATGCTGATGGTTAACTCATCGAGAGTTTGTCTTGGAAATGGGTGTCTATTGGTTTAAACTCGCAGTTAGTAGTTAGATTCAATGTGTTGAAGCAGCAACGTTATCTTGCTAAGTTTTGAAGTGCTTGTATCATTCAAGAAACTCATATTACCTTTGAAGAAACAGATACGGTTTCCCAGTATAAGAAAATAAACGTTCAACACTTATGGAACTAAATCTTCCGTCGCGTTGCGTTTTGTGTAAAGTGAAGCAAAGCTCAAGAAGAACCAAAACTCTGTTACTGGTGCACACGGACAAGAAGAACCAAAACAATAAAGCTCTTGTATTAATACAAGTTATTTAATAATTATTAGTAATATCGTTAGCCACCTTCTTGCACATACTCTGAAATCAATTTAGTTTTAAAACAAGCAAGTTGATTAAATTATTTATTTCTACAGAACTAAAGATTATTAGGGCTTTGAAAAATATTTCATTGGACTTTTTTGGCTCTGATTGATAAATAGCTTATGAACTATTTTTGTGTAGGTGGAAAAGTATTTGGTCATTTGATTATGTCAATTCGCTGAAATTTATGTTTGATAATTAACTGGTTGGATTGATAAAATGAACTCAATTCATTGTTTTGAAAAATGCTCTTATGAGAAATGTTTTGTTCTAGAAGCTGAGAAATTGAAAGACAAAAAAATGATTACATTTAAAAATTATTATAAATTTTTTAAGCTATCATATTTTATTATTACTTTCCATTCACGAATCACTAACTTGTAAAAAGACATTATAGTAATAAATAAGTTAATATAATAGAAAAATGAATTTTAACTTTGAATAATATAGACAAAGAAAGTTATTATTATTATATATTATTATTAGAGTTATAAACCTAATTTTTGTGAAATTAAATATTTAAAATCTAAATTTTTATGAAAATATTTAAAGAAATATAAAGAATAATACTCATATTTTATACATATTTTTTAATCATATTCTAATAAGTCATTTTATACGTAAATAATAAATACTAAATAATTAATTTTATCAATTATCTATAAATAAACTATTGATGTTGTTTAGTCACCAAATCATCTAATATAATTTGTTTTCTAACCGATTGTTAATACAAAAAGCTTACGGTTAATGAAATCCAATCATTGCGAAACAGATTCTTTATTTAACAATAAAGTGTTGAATAAAAGGAAATTATTTCGTTTTATGATAAACAAATAAAGTACGGAGAGAGAGAGGTAAAGGCCACAACAAATGACGGGATGCTTATTTGATGAGTTTAAGAAGGGATTGATGCGTAATTACTCAAAAGTGAGTGGTTAGTTGTTGATTATTATTATTATAGGGACAATAGTTTGATATCTTATTTTTGAAGAATTTTTTGTACCTTTCATTTAGTAGGGGAATGAAACTAATTCCTTAGTAGTGACTCTTTTTTTAAAATATTCTTAATACTAATTAATTAATTAAAATATCATTAATTAAATAATTAAAGTATAAATAATTACTATATATTTAATTAACACAATATTATTAATTAATTAATTAAAATATTTTTAATTAAAATATAATAAAATTTTTATTTATCAATATTTTTATAATTGGCAATGGTAATCTTTCATTCCTCTTAACCAATCACCATAATTATAATAACAATATTCATTTCTATTCTTCATTATACTTATTCTCTTTCTCATCATCATTCTTCCGTAAGAATCAACCGCCCATCGCTCATGACTCATGAGATCTTTGATTAGACTTTAAGGGAGTGATTGGTTCGCACAGAGGAATGATAATAGGAATGAGAATGAATATAGTGAAAAATGTGAATGAATATTATCATTATAATTAAGAGGAAAGAATGATTACCATTACCTTTGAATGAATATTATCATTATAATTAAGAGGAAAGAATGATTACCGTTACCTTTGACAGTGGTTGATTTGTAAAAAATATTAAGAAATAAAAATTTATTATATTTTAATTAAATAATTAATAATAATTTATTTAATTATGTTGTAATTAATCAATTATAATACATTGATTAATTAAAATGTTGTAATTAATTTTAATTAATTAATTATATTGTAATTAATTAATTAATTACAATATTTTAATTAATGAATAAATTATATTTAATTAATTATATTTTAATTAATCAATTAATCACAATATTTTAATTAATCAATAAATAATATTTTAATTAATTATATTGTAGTTAATTAATTATAAATAATATTTAAGATAATTATATTGTAATTAATTAATTAATTATAATATTTTAATTAACGAATAATTATATTTTAATTAATTAATATTTTAATTAATGAATAATTATATTTTAATTAATGAATGAATTGTTATTTAATTAATTATATTGCAATTAATTAATTGGTTACAAGATTAATGAATAATTATATTTTAATTAATTAATTATAATATTTTAGTTAATTAATGAATTATATTTAATTAATTATATTGTAGTTAATTAATTATTAATAATATTTTAATTAATTAATAAATTATATTTTAATAAATTATATTGTAATTAATTAATTATTAATAATCTTTTAATTAATTAATTATATTTTAATTAATTAACCCATTCCTCTGGATAAAGAGAAGAATGAGGTAATACGCGAAAGTAACTAATCAAAATGATAACCTTATAATTATATTTCTTTATTAAACTCAATCTTCCGTTCTATACTCGTTGATATCCATTAAACAAGTATACCCTAAAATTCATCGAAGTTGACCAAAAGGACAACTACGGCTGTTGATTGGGAAGACTACGAAGTCAAAAACCGATAAAACGGCGGGAAGCAGGAAATTAGAAGCAAAAATGAAAAGCCCGGGATTGCCCAAATCTACAGGTAAAGGGTAATTCAGATTTCAGAGTTAGAGCCCAATCAAGATTTCAGAAATTGAGAAGCTAAAAATCTTGAAGAAGCCTAAAACACTGCGGAAGCGCCAAAACTGGTGTTTTCGAAAAACAAAAACTGTTTTTGTGTTATGGCGCTTCTTCCTCCTCTTTTTTTTTTTTTTTTTCCACATTTACATTTTCCTTCTTCTACATATCCCCACTTCACTCCCTTCTCTTCTCATCCTCTCTCTCTGTCTCTCTCTCTCGCTCACTTAGTTTCAGAGGAGGAGGAGGTGAGAGATGGCGGAGCCGGAGAACTG
Organism: Erythroxylum suave; assembly: GCA_027563595.1. Classification (NCBI taxonomy): domain Eukaryota; kingdom Viridiplantae; phylum Streptophyta; class Magnoliopsida; order Malpighiales; family Erythroxylaceae; genus Erythroxylum; species Erythroxylum suave. Next base: position 3,162,004 of record JAOSBN010000002.1, on the reverse strand, counting down.
TGCCAGACTAACACGAGCCGCCGCGGCTAAGCGGAGGGCGGCTGCTAGTTCTGCGGTCGAGGACCAGCCTGTTTTAAAGAAACGGGTTGTTTTAGGGGAGCTTAAAAATGTGTCCAATGTTGTCGCTGTGACTAGGAAGCCGAAGAGTAAAGCAAAGAAGCCAAAAGCCAAGAGGGCAATTGTCACTGAGAAGGAAGATGTTGCTGCAAAGCGGGAAAGTCAGGAGTTCGATGTCAAGCCGAATGATCCCCAAATGTGTGAATCCTATGTATCCGATATTTACGATTATCTTCACAAAATGGAGGTACATGATCGATGCAACCATTGGTTTTGTGCTTCAATGGTTTGTCGATCCTTTAGTTGATTGGTCTGTAAATATTTTCAGGTGGATCCAAAGAGAAGGCCTTTGCCTGACTACATTGAGAAGGTTCAAATTGACGTTACTCCTAATATGAGAGGCATTTTAGTGGATTGGTTGGTTGAAGTTGCTGAGGAGTACAAGCTTGTCTCTGATACTCTGTATCTTACTGTTAACTATATAGACAGATTTTTGTCTTTGAAAGCCCTCAATAGACAGAAACTTCAATTACTGGGAGTTGCTTCAATGCTAATCGCCTCGTAAGAATTGGAATCCTACTTTTTGTTTTACCATGTCATTCGATGTTTGCGTGATTTGCTTATGTTTAAATTCTTTTATCGTAATAAGTAGGAAGTATGAAGAGATCAGCCCTCCAAACGTGGAAGACTTTTGCTACATTACAGATAATACATACACTAAGCAAGAGGTGACCTACTTTCACTATTTTACATTTTGTTAACGTTCGTGTTTTGGTTTGTTACCATTTGCTTATTGATTGATTGTGGTTGGTTCTTAAGGTGGTGAAAATGGAGTCTGACATACTTAAAACCCTGAAATTTGAATTGGGCAATCCTACATTGAAAACATTTCTAAGGTAATCACCGTGTCAGCCTGTAATGCCCTCACAATAGGCACTCTTCTCTGCGCTCGTGAAATTGAAGAATCTGATTTAATGTTTGCTTCTGATCTTTTTAATCAGGAGATTTACAAGGATTGCACAGGAGGATTGCGAAGTAAGAAGACGTTTCTTTAGGAAATGTTGTTTGCAATCGTACTTATCTAGGGTTTATGCTTATTCATTATTGTTTTGCTATCTACAGAATGCTAGTTTGCAGCTTGAATTCCTTGGATACTATCTAGCCGAGTTAAGCTTGCTGGACTATAACTGTGTGAAAATTTTGCCATCTTTGGTGGCTGCTTCTGTCATTTTTGTCTCAAGATACATTCTTCGTCCCAAGAAGCATCCATGGGTAAGTGTCATGAAAGTCTAAATCTCTTGAGAAGGCAATCAATTCTAGAAAGCAATTAATGGGCTTGCGTTTTATACAGAACGCTGTCCTGCAACAGCACACAAGATATAAGCCAGCAGATTTGAAGGAGTGTGTTCTTCTCATACATGATTTGTATTTGAGTAGAAGAGGCAGCGGGCTCCAGGCCGTCAGAGAGAAATACAAGCAGCACAAGGTAAAATTTCTATTAAGTAATTCAAGATCTTACTGCAATTTGATGCGTTTCTATGTCTAAATTTCATTAATCTGGAACAGTTCAAGTTTGTTGCAAGTATCCCTTCACCGCCAGAGATACCAGATGCTTGTTTTGAAGATGTTGCGGAATGAGAGGAAGTTGCTTTCTTGGGAAAACTCGAAAGGTGACTTACATAGCAGAAACTGGGCAAGTGATTCACCGGAAAGTTGTATGCTCGAACCTCCTACTTGCTTAGTAGGAGGCTTGATGCTTGGCCACTCGCTTTCATAGTAGAATGACATTTTTTGGCAAGATAACTCCACAATGCTTATGGTCAACTCATCAAGAGTTTGTCTTTGGAATTGGTGTAAATATTGACTTTGTCTGTTGGTTTAAAATCTCAGTTAGTAGTTATCTTCAATGTGGTGAAGTAGCAACGTTCTCTTGTTAGTTTTTGAAGTGCTTGTATTATTTAAGAAGCTCATTACCTTTCAAGAAACAGATACGGTATTAAATCTTCTGTCGCGTTGCGTGTAAGGTGAAGCAGAGCTCAAGAAGCAAAATCCTTCTACCTGTAGCTTTTAAGGCCCGTATTGGCTGACCACCGCCTTACTTTCCAAAGCAGGCCTATCTACCTGGTTCTTGAGCCTAAGCACAAACGTCAATAATAGTTTTTTTTTCCCGCATCAACGAAAGGAATCATCAGTTCCTTAATTTCGTTTTCATTAACTAAATGGAGCGCACTAATTATCCTCTGCATCACTTTTCTGTTTCATTGCGAGGGAAAGCTTGTATAAACTTTTATGTTTCATTGTGAGGGAAAGCTTTATAAAATTATTTTCTCCACCATGTTGATAAACGGCTCGGAAGAGGCGGAAATAGGTAGGAAATTTGTTTCAACGGCTAGTTGGCAGAGATCGAGCGACTTTGATTTTCTGAGATGGTAGACGAAGCAGAGCGAAACCCTGATTCAATCAAACAGTTAGAATGCACAAGGAACGGCCCCCCAACGAGATTCGTACATATGTTGATTATAACACAATCAAGTCGATACAACCATAAGGAAGCCGACGAATCTATCGACTAATATAAGCACCAACGCAATGATTATACTATCCATAGAAATCCGCAGTCAATCAAGTCGATTCAACTTCAACCATATGGAAGCTGATGAATCTATCGACTAACATAAGCACCAACGAAATGATTACAGTAGCCGTAGAAATCTGCAGTTAAAACTTTAGGGAATAGTGAGTTGGTTAGGGGCTTTATTTTGACTTAAATAACGTTGCGGGTTTGAATTCTCTTTATATATGCAGCTGTTTAAAATTTGGGGCTAGAGTTTTACCTTCCGTAAGGTACTTATCTGGTTTGAGCGGAGATTAGTTTAGGTGTAGATGATTTAAAGATGTCTTCCTATAATTGAGACCCACCGAAGAAACTTTATGGGCAACCAAAAGAAAAAAGAAAATCCGCAGTTACTAGATAAATTGAGAAGCTTCACGGCCTCGCTTGCCGGAGAATGGCAACTCATCTTCGTTACGGATCACTGGCGGGGAAAATTAAATGTTCCTTTATGGCAATACTTGTAACGCGTAAAGCAAACTTTACTAAGCACTCAGGATCATCCGTGAATGGATTAAAAATGAAGAAAATTAAAATACCTGTTTTAGGTTCCATTCCGACTATAGAAGCCTTTTTCTCCTGTCAAACGTGCTCAATAGCTTATGGTTCCTTTGTGAAGATTGTTCATTGGCTCGAACTCTAGGCTTTTTTGTAGTTTGCACAAGATGCGGGCGCTCTTAATAGATCGGAGCTCTGAAATGCTCGCGAATTCCATTTGCCACCACAGGAGACCCCCTATATATATATGAACTTCCATATCGGACTTTCCCATCACAAGATCGATACGGTCTAGGTCCACGCTGAAAGAGACTCGTTTTCCACCCGAACTTCTACCCATTAATTTAGATCATTTATTGGGTCACCTCATTACCTTTAATTGGATCAAATTGCGTTACTTAATCGGTAATTTATTTAAAAACGAAATCACAATTAATAACTGTCTATAAATGAGGTAATGGACAAAATTGCCCTTATGGGCAAAATTGTCCAACAATCTCCCCCTTGGACAGGCATTAATTGAGTTCAAGTTTAGTTTTAAAATAGTTTGAAAAATCCAGTTAAGTCACGCTGCTGTATTGGTACCAAATTTTTTTTTAAAATCATTTGATCCAAGGTAATGCAAGTCCTACATTCTGTCCCGCAAGGCTTTCAATACCGGAAGATATCAGACATATGTGTCATATGTGACACAGGTCCAATATAATCACAAATATCTAATACCTCACTAACATGAATGGGAAAATAGAGTTGTGGTAGACTATGATGATACCCTTATGATCTAATATGTATCATCTTCGTCTATAGGTCTCAATTTCTCTGATTTTATGCTAAACTGCAATAGAGAAATACAATTTTCTCTCACCGAATGCTAAATAGCATAAGAGAAAACTTGTTTCCTCTCTTATTGGAGGAAACCTTTATGGGATCAAAACTTACATCCCCTTATATCATTTGAAACTTTAAGGATATCCAGATAAACTTGATGTGTTTAATGACATAAGTTCAAGGTCAGTCTTTATTTATGCCCAATAACCTTTAAATGCTTAAGATCAACACAAATCTTAAGACTTTTATGTGTATTATGACTGCATGCAAAATATTTACAACTGAGAAAACATGGCCATGTAACTGATATATATATGATAATGTCATAATACAACCAATATACAAAAGTTTAATGAGCAAAACAAAATGATCCCTAATTACTGCTGTCAAAAGATTTTAACACCCCCATACTGGTCACATGTCTAGCAAATGCTGGTGGGCGAAGTCCTTTAGTTAGTGGATCAGCTAACATGTCTTCTGTCCTGATATGCTCCACTGCAACGTCACCTTTCTGAATCAGTTCCTTTATGGTCAAATACTTGACCTCTAGATGCTTAGACCCTATGATATTCTTATTGTTGTTGCTAAACAACACTGCAACAAGGTTATCACAGTACAACTGTATAGGTCTAGCAACCGAATCCACCATAGATAGATCAGAAATCATATTTCTGAGCCAAACTGCCTAGGTAGCAGCACCATAACATGCAACAAACTCTGCATGCATGGTTAAGGAAGTGACCAATGTCTGCTTGACACTCTTCCACGAGACAGCACCATCTGCTAGCATAAAAATGTAACCTGATGTGGACTTGCTGTCATTTGGACACATGGCAAAGTCTGAGTCCGTATACCCTGTGAGGTTCAAATTGTTGACTCTCCTATATGGCAACATATAATCCTCGGTACCTTTAAGATATCTCAACACTCGTTTGACTGCATTCCAATGACCAATACCTGGATTAGCCAGATATCGACTTAGCAGTACAATAGCAAATGCAATGTCCGGTCTAGTGCACACCTGAGCATACATCAGGCTACCAACAGCACTAGAATACGGAACATTCTTCATAGCCTCTCTTTCAATGTCATTCTTTGGACATTGTACCAAAGATAATCTCTCTCCATGAGAGATGGGTGCTACAATAGGTCTACATTCAGCCATATTAAACCTTTGCAGTACCCGCTCGATGTATGCTCTTTGTGAGAGTTAGTATGTGTTAAGATCTGTCCCGGTGAACCTGCATATCGAGGACAAAAAATGCTTCACCTAAATCATTCATGTCGAAATGTCTGGCCAGTAGTTGCTTAACTTCATAAAATATGGTCAGATCATTTGACTCGAGCAAGATGTCATCGACGTACAGAAGTAAGAAGATGACTTTGCTCCCCCTGATCTTATGGTATAAGCATTTTTCGACTTTGTTTTTCACAAAGCCGAATGAAGTTAATACCTCATCAAACTTCAAGTACCATTGCCTGGAAGCTTGCTTCAAACCATATATTGATTTATTCAATTTGCATACTTTGTCATCTGCATCTTGATCCTAAAAACCTTCAGGTTGTTCCATATAGACCTCTTTATAAAGGTCGCCATTCAAGAAGGCAGTCTTTACGTCCATCTGATGGAGCTCCATATCATAATGGGCTACCAATGCCATGATCACCCTAAATGCATCCTTTGAGGACACAGGAGAGAAGGTGACATTGAAGTCGATTCCTTCTCTCTGAGTGAACACTCTGGCAACTAGATGTGCTTTAAACCGCTCAGCTTGACCCTGTGTGTCCTTCTTGGTTTTGAACAGCCATTTACAGATGACAGGTTTGCAATGTTGAGGTAAATCAACCATACCTTATTATACCTCATAGCTTGCATCTCTTCCTTCATTGCTTCCTACCACTTATCTACATAAGGACCAGAAACGACTTCTGTAAAAGCAACTAGATCCTTTACATGTCTGATATCATAATCCTGTTCACCCAAATAGACTATGTAATCTGATGTGATAGCAGGTCACCTCTTTCTGGTGGATCTGCGTAACTGCACAGGCTCATGTATCTCATAAACCTCCCCCTGAACAGGTGTAGGTTCCTGTGCCTGCATAGGCAGGGCACTGGGGCTCAGGTCCACCGGAGCTGACTGTATAAGAGGTTGATACAATATGGTGGTTGTATCCGTTCTGCTAGCTTCTGGAGGTTGTGAAGGTCCTCCCTCATCATAGACATCAAATTCCAGAAACTTTGCCATCTGTGATTCTACAATTCTGGCTCCTCCCTCTCTACAGTAGAATCAGTAGCCCTTAGAGTGATCGGGGTAACCCACAAAATAGCAATGAGTTGAATGAGGTTGTAGCTTATTTTAGTAAGGATTATATAATCTTACCTCAGCAAGGCAGCCTCACATACGAAAGTGTGCAAGGCTTGGCTTTCTCCCAACCCAGAGCTCAAAAGGCGTCTTTGACACTAACTTGCTTGGGAATATAATGTCGTCTTTATGGCTTCACCCCATAAGTACTCAGGTAGGTTAGTCCTGCTCTGCATTGACCTCATCATGTCTTTTAGGGTGTGATTGCGCCTTTTGGCCACACCATTTTGCTCAGGACTACCTGGCATAGTGAACTGAGTCACTATTCCAGCTGTCTCTAAAAATTTGCCAAACGGACCCTTTTGTTGTCCTGTGACCCCATGTCTGTCATAATATTCCCCTCCTCTATCATATCTGACAACCTTTATTGATCTTCCCAATTGGTTCTCGACTTCAGTCTTGAAGATCTTGAATTTATCAAGAACTTCAGGCTTCTCCTTAAGCAAGAACATATATCCATATCGGGAATAATCATCTATAAATATCAGAAAATATCTTGCATTGTATATTGCTACAGTATAGGGACCACTAACATCTGTATGTATGAGATCTAACAAGCCAGAAGCACGAGTTGACCCTTTCTTCTTTATCTTGGTCAATGTGCCTCTACAACAATCGACACATGTTTCTAGGTCACTGAAGTCTAGAGTTGGGAGAATGTTGTCCTTTATCAATCTCTCCTTTCCCTAGAAATGTGGCCAAGACGTTTATGCCACAACATGTACGATGTGTACTTTATGGAGGTCCTCTTTCGAGTAACAAGTTCAACAACATATGAAGAAGCATACATATCATTAGGAGCGAGACACATACTGTAAAGACTGTAGGATAAGAAGGTTGTACTGATATGTCTTGTATTGATAGAAATATTTACAACTGAACTATTAAATACGAAACAATAACCTTCTTTGTCCAAAACTAATACAGATATCAGATTCCGCCTAAAAGACGGTATATAAAAAGTGTCTCGTAGGTACAAAATGAACCCCGTATTGAGGTTTAACCCTACGTCTCCTACGTATAATACATCAACCTCCTCATTGTTGCTGACCATCAGTTTCTGCTCTCCCTTTCGCGGCCTTCTGCTGGAAATGAACCCCTGCATAGTGGAAGCAACATGGTTAGAAGCCCCACTGTATAACCACCAAAAACTTGATGTGGTTATAGCAACATTGGATTCATGAATCATGTAGGCCGAGGAATTACCTGGTATATCCTGTTTGACCTTCCAGAGTTTGTATTTCTGGTAGTCAGACTTTCTATGCCCCTTCTTTTTACAGAAGAAGCACCTCATGTTCTTAAGGTCATGTGGCCCCTTTGCAATGCTAGATTGTCCAGTTTGAATTTGAGAAGAGGGTTTAGTAGACTTACCTTTTCCTTTGCCTTTGGATTTGGATTTCTGGGGTTTGGCCTTTCCCTTGCCTTTAACTGATGCATATAAAGCTGTATGAGGAGATCTTATTAGCTTTTCCTCTGTTGCAACTCATCCGGAAATTAAGGCATTAATGTCCCAAGTCTCATCCAGTGAGATGTAAGTTGTAACCAACGAATCAAACTCATCTGGAAGAGAGTATAGTGCCAGATGCACTATCAAGTCATCACCAATCGACGTGTCCAGTGCCTTCAGTTTGCTCTGAAGATCCACCATCCGAATGATGTAGTCTCTGACGCCTCCTTCCCCAGTATTCCTCATGGAGAAAAGCTCTTTAACTAAGGCCATCTTTTTAGCATTAGAGGAGACCTTGTACCTTTGGGAGATGTTGTCCATGGACTCCTTTGCCACTATGGTATCTGTAAGTCCACTCAACAGATGTTTCGAGACTGTTCTCTTAATGGTCAAATAGCACAGCTTTTTTGACCTCTCCCAGGTTGCCATTGCTGCTTTCTCCATTTCAATGTTGGTATCTGTGAGTGGAGGAGGACGCTCAACATGCATTGCCAGACTGATGTCCGCTATCTCCAATGCGAACTCTACGTCCTCTAACCATTTCTTGTAGTTGAAACCAGTCAAGGTCTCAATGGTGACAGCATTGTTATTAACTGAGAAGGTGACTGCAAAATAATAAAGACAATGTTTGTATTAGTAAAAATGCAGGACAACAATGATACAATTAAAAGTATATATAACGGGAATCTAATCACACATATTATGAAACACCTTTGGGCTGAATACATAATACATATAATCAAATACTCACATAAAAGCGATCAAAGTACAGATCATTAACTTTCATGAGACTACCACCTTTGGGTGAATAGACCATTCAAGAAATGATCTTCCTCCATCAAATGCTTTTATGCACATCTCAAAACTTTATGTAAGGCCAACAACTTTGACCAGAATAGCCAAACATAAAGCCAGAGACGTCCCCCAACATGAAGGAGAACATTTCAAAATACCGACTTGAAAGGCCACTTTGGTGACTGCAGTCTCATCGGTATCCTAGAAAATCTGCTAACACAAGGGACACTACTTTATGCCATCCTCGCAGTCTGTATGGGCATAGCGAGTGTGAAAATTGATCATAAATGCAAAACCAGATGCTCAATCAAATAATCACACATACAAACTGAAAACATTGTCTTCAAACTTTATTTGAGATTTTTATTTTAAAAATTCTCAATGAGAGTGTCCATCGTACTTTACTGAATACCGAACCAGTCACACGAGACATTTTAAGTGTCTCCCTTATGTGCCGTTCAATGTACGAAAATGCACTCAAAATTAGCCTTTAAAAGGCTTTAAAATGTTTTCTGGAATTCAATTACCAATGTAATAAATCCAGAAAAATTTAAAAATCACCTTAAAAAATTCCCAAACCCGAAAACCGACCCAAAAATGTCCAGGACAGCTTTATGGGAATTTTCAAAAAAAATTTTAGGGTATACTGTGCACGACTGTATGGCTGCGTCACCGCCTCTCCTCCAACTACTATAGTGGGTCGAGCGCGTGTAAGTCGGTGGGGGTGATTTTCAGAGACCCAGAGCGCTATTTTTCACTCCGTTTAGCCCGTTTTGACCCATTTTTCTTGACGAATCAACTTTAAATCACTTCTATGTGATTAATTGGACCAAAAAGCCAGAAATTCAATGAAAACTAGGAGAGAGAGAGAGGAGGGAGAAAAACCAAAAATCTTTATTTTGGGCAATCCAGTCACGTAACCGCTCTAATACCACGTGTAACACGTAAAGCAGCCTTTACTATGCACCCAGGATCGTCCGTGAATGGATTAAAAATGAAGAAAATTGAAATACCTGATTTTGGTTCCATTCCAACTTTGGAAGCCTTTTTCTCCTATCAGACGTGCTCAAAAGCTCCTGGTTCTTTTTTGTAGATTGATCACTGGCTCGAGTTCTAGGCCTTTCTGTGGTTTGCACAAGACGCGGGCGCTCTTAATGGGTCGGAGCTCTAAAATACTCGCGAATTACATTGCTACCACAAAAGATCCCCTCCCCTTATATATATAGGCTTCCATATCGGGCTTCCCCATCACAAGGTCGATACGGTCCAGGTCCACACTGAAAGGGATCTATTTTCTACCCGGACTTCGACCCAGTAATTTAGATCATTTATCGGGCCACCTTATTACCTTTAATTGGATCAAATTACGTTACTTAACTGGTAATTTAGTGAAAAACGAAATCACAATTAATAACTGTCTATAAATGAAGAAAAGGACAAATTTATTGCCCTTAGGGGAAAATTTGTCCAACATTTAGGTGATGTTAGTAGGCTTAATAGGAAATAAGGAGCTCCCTCTATTATGTGCATGAACCAGAAGTAGTTTTTTTTTATTACAAGGGAGAAAAAAACCGAAGCTACGCTAACTTAAACGCAGGGATCTGCGAAACAAAACTCCTTCCAGGTCTTGTCGGAAAGACTCTCGGATGACCTGAGGGGGCATGTGAAGGCGAACGAGTCCGGGCCCTAAATGGAACACCAACTTGGCCAGTCTGTCAGCAGGATGATTGCCTTCTCGATGGACGTGATGAATCTGGATATCCCAATCTCTACGCTGGATGGCCCTAATGTCCTGCACCAAAGAAAAACTCTCAGTTAATACACAATTTGCTGAGGATAACAGGTTCACGACTTCCCGGGAGTCTATTCCGAGATCCAACCGATGAAAACCCAAGTCCCATGCCAAAATAAGGCCCGAGTGGACCCCCCAGAGTTCAACCGTAAGGGGTAGGCACCCTCCAATAGTATGCATGAACCCACCGTACCAAGTTCCATTGCAGTCCCGTTCTAACCCCCCGGCCGTGGCAAGTTCGGAGGCGATATTCACCGCGCCATCGGTATTTACTTTCACCGGTCCCTGATCGGGGGGGTTCCAGGGTACGGGTCTGCCCAGATGTAGCCCTTGGTTGTTGAGAACCCTACCGGTGATGTCGTGGCTCAGGACTATCCAGTGCACATAGTCTAACACTACTTTGGAACCACGAGTCGGCCAAACAAACCGTTCCTAAAAAATGCTCTTGTTCTGCCAGCACCAGATATACCAACACATAACACCAAATATTGTAGCCCATTCGTGCAACTGGACTTGGATTTGTGCAGTAATGTTGGATGCCCACCAAGTCCTCTCGTCCTGGCGGAAGAAAGTGGAATTCACCACCTCTGGGGGGAATTGCTGCCAGGTGTTTTGGACCCGGGGGCAATCGTCAAGGGCGTGCAAAATTGATTCTGTTTGGCCACAAAAACTGCAGCTGGCATCTGTGGTGAAATGGCGGGAGACTCGCTGTTAATTGGTAAGTAATTTTTCCTGTGCGAGGAGCCACAGGAAGGACCGGATTCTCTGAGGCCCGGCCATTTCCATACCACAGTCCAGAGGGGGTCGTGGTCTGTGTGCTGGTGGCCTTCGATCAGGTCATAAGCTGAAGCGACGGTAAACTTGCCCTGGGGGGTTAGGCCCCAGACCATCATGTCCTCCTCAATAGTATTTGAAGGGGTCGGAGTGTTCGCGATAGCTAGACAGGCTGTAGAAGGTAGGTACTGTTGTATTAGAGTCCAGCGTCATGTACCTCTAGGGTCAACAAAATCTGCTATCTTTGCTGTTAATAGGTGGTCCGGAATGGAGGATGTGGCAACGGAAACTAGCAGGCCCCAATCTCCCAACCAGGAATTGAGCCAAAATAGGGTTCGGCGTCCACTGCCAATAGTCCATTTTATCCCTTGACGAACGATCCACTAGGTAGCGGATATCTCTTTCCAGATGATGGATGCTCTTGTATGATTCAAGCTATATGGGGTTTTCCTTTCTTTTTTGGTTAATTTAATATTTCTCAGATTCTGCTTCTTTTCCCAGCATGCTATTACAATAATCAAATGAATTCTGTTAAAGTTTCTTGGAGTTTGTACGTTTGCCCTGCCTCCCTGGAGCACTGATCAGACAGAACATTGTTTTCTCAAACTTCTTATTTTTCTTTAGTTAGCTAAGAGACCTGAATTTGAGTCGTTGGAGGATGGAAAGTCCGGAAAATGATAAAAACATTTATTTCTGATACTGAACCACTGAGTTCCACAGAGTGTGTAATCGTGGCTTCGTGATATACATGCGTTATTTCTTATAACAAGTATGTCAGGGACAATCTTATTCTGTGTTCATACAAACTTTGGTCTCGGGATTATCCTGTGAGCAGCGTGTTTATGCCGAACCCCATGTAGACGCAGCTGCAACAGGAAATGGAAATGGCAGATTCATTAGAACTATTCAAGCACATTAACTCGTAAAAAAACAATCAAAGCTTATTTTATCCTAACCTTGTAGAGCAAGAGTCGAATTATCGTCAGTACCCAACTGCCAGGCGAAGTAGCCAAGCAATCCTTTGTCCTTGGCATAACTAACTTTAACTGAAATGGTCTGTGTATCGTCATAACCAATCCATGTTGTTCCAGAGTAGCAGTAATTGGACACATAGGTTGAATTATAAAGCGCTGTTGCGTTAGTCTGTGCGAGGAAATCGTTGATTTGTGCATAACCTACAGAGCCATCGCTGCTTAAAGCGGCCCCAACAGTTGTTGCGAAGAAGCCATTTTGATTAGCATCCGCAAGCTCCCAAGCGTAGCCATAGAAGGGAAAGCCAAGCACTATCTTCTTGGCTGACAAACCTGCTTGAATCCAGCTTGTGACCCCATAATCCCCGCTAACTGTAGTTCCAGGATTGTACAATGCAGCAGGTGGTCCTGTAACGTTTGACCAACCAGGACCGAAGAAATCATAGGCCATCACGTTAATCCAATCCAAGCTGCTTGAAATGGAGTTAACTGGGTAGTCAATGGTATAATAA
>JAOSBN010000002.1:3102992-3130983 GCA_027563595.1 Erythroxylum suave | reverse complement strand
ATATCAGTAATAAATAATGAGGTACGTATGTATTTATAATAAATCTCAACGTACGTACATGTTATTGGTAATAAATGGTTAAATACACGTGTAATCCTTTTGGCTGAAGCATTGGCTCGGCTGCAGCAAATACGGCGCACGTGGTGGGTCCGAAGCGTCTGTTGAAATTTTACCAAAAACGGTGTCGCTGTAACATTTGACAAAATGCGACAGAATAATATTAGACAGACGATCCGAACTCCTACTAGTCGTGCATTGGTTTTGATTACCTTAATTTTTAACTGTCACATTCAACGAGCATTTATTTATTTAATATTTATGAAATATATAGAAATTAAATTGGTGGATGTTCAATAAGATAAACATAAAATAATAAGAACATGTAACCAGTTCCATGCATTGTACTTCTAAAATTTTCTATTTGCATGATAGTTTTTCTAAATATCCATTACAAGTAAATAACATATTTTCACAAAGCAAATTTGTTAACTCCCATATCTCATTTCTTTTCATTGTCATGAGTTTTTCCATCATTGCATTTTGTCATCTGTTCACTTTTTATGTTACTTAATTCATACGTTGTAAGATTTATATCTAATATGTTAAAATATAAATAAGAGTTTGTCCTACATAAAAAAAATATGACCTTGTATATAAATATAATAAGTTACTCTTTCTATTACAAATTAAATTTAGGATGAAACTTTGTTTAAAATTGTATGTGTTCAATTTATTTGAGCCTAATCTTACAAAATTTAACATAATTACTAATAAGCTAAATATTCAAGATTCATATATTTTTTTGAAGGACATGAGTTGTTGCCTTTAGTAATTGAGCTTAATGATCTTTTTAGGTTGTTATTCCTTGATATTGACATTGGAGAAGAACTTGGTAGTGCTGAATTTACTTCTTCATTCAGTTAAATCTCAAGTTGAGAATATTGTATTTCTACTAACAATTAAATTCTTACAATCAAGGCTATATATCTTTATATTAGATCTTGCCACTTAATTTAATCCTCAAACACGCTAAAGTAAGATAGTGACTAGGTAAACAGAGATCTTAATAAAATAGATAATTAAGGTTTTTTTAAATATAATAGACATTTTAAAATATATAATAATCTATTAATTATGGATATAAATAATTTAATAATTCAATTTAAGTAATAAATTTGATTAATGCAAATTGAAATTGTGTCAACACAAATATTTAGAAAGCTCTCTCTTGACAGGCTTCAACATTAAAAATTAAACTCCTGACTAACATTAAAATTTCTTTGGAGAGCTCCTCCTAATTAGACTATTCTTTAAGAGGCAATTAAGTAAAAAGTGTAAAATTGATATTAACATTTCATCAAAATATAAGTTGAATTTAAAGTTTAAAGCATTAGAAATGGACTATAATGTTTTCAAAATATTCAAATTAAATCTTCAAATGATGAAAATTTGGATATAATTGATTAGATCTTTATCCGTATACATCAAGATAATATCCCACACCAACGTGCTTCGTGGATGCTAAATGGTACAACAGAACAAAAATATTAGGATTAACTTAAATTAAATATACATTTTTAATGAAAATTAATTAAACTTGATAAGCCTAACTTAATTTCAATATACCTTAATTATCTTAATTTAAGCTTAATTAATCAGGGAATACCACTCACAAATGAACAAAAAGGCATTGTCAGTTAAAATTCATTATCGACTTTCATATTGCAAAGTCACCGATAAACAGAAGGGCTTGGTTTTCACAAGAATTTTGTGATTTAGGGTTGTTAAATGATGGGAAAAGAATTCCGACAAATAGGAAATTAGTATTCACGTGATTAAATTACGATTGAAGTATATTAAAATTAAATTAGACTAAATTAATTTGTATAAAAAATTAAATATAATTTAAAAATATTTTAATTTAAGTTATATTTAACATATAACCCTATTGTATCGTATTTTAAAATTTTAAAACATATTACAATCCATTCGAAGTTTAATTTAAATATGTTTAAATAATACACGATTTATTTTAAACTCTTTAAATATTAAAATTTAACATATATTTAAAAAATATTATGATTAAGTATGCTTTTATAAATTATAATTTTAAATAAATTATTCAATTGATTAAATGATTAAAAATTATTTGGTGTTTTAGATGTAACCAATATAAATATTTAGTATATCTTGTTTTGATTTATCATCCTTTAAATTACAAGCAAGCCCGAACATTACCAGTAGAACCACAAGAGGGACTTAGTAAAACTATACCAAGTGAACCACCCCATTGAAACAAGAGGAAGACAATTTATATGTTCTGTCGCTTCCAACGTGAGAAAATCGGTACAAGTTCTCGAATTCAATGGTTAAATAAGTTCTCGCCTTAATTATATGTGATTGTCTTATAAAGTGGAAGAATTAAAGAATGAGTTTGTTATCAGATCCAGCTAATTTCCAGCTTCCTAACCGTTTAAAAAGTTATAAGGTTACCAAGTATAAGTTATAACATTTATAACTTATAACCTATAAGATTGCAATTATTACAAATTCTACTATTTGATACTTAAATTTATTTTTTAATGCTTTAAATAAGAAAATAAATGTGTAATTGACTATTTAAGTAAATCAAATTAATTATAATCATACATTTATTTCAAGTTGTTTTTATTTATCAAATATTTTAGCATATATTTTTACACTATTTATTCTTGTAATTGTTTTTGTTCATCTAAATATTTTTTTAGATAATATCTAAATTCTTGTAATTGTTGAACACTATATAGATATTTTATATCAACAATTGTTCGTCAGCTATCAAACATGTCGGTCATAACTAAAGTTTCGGTAGTTAACGAACAATTAGGTGTGATGCGAACAATGCCAAACAGTTCCCTGGCAATTGGCAAACATCTATATGCGAAACTCGTGATTATGTTATTGCTCTTACATGAATTAGGACACAATGGTCAATATATATGTATGATTCTCCTATGAAAAGAGATAAACACTGACCAACCAACACCAAAAGATGGAATTGCTAAATTTCACACATTTGTTAGTGTTTATCCTGGTCTTTAAGTTGGTTTTACAAATGCTAAATTTCACACATTTCATTCAGCGATCGTTGCACAAAATATGGTGATGTATTACTTCTCCGATTCCGTACTCGTAAAGTCCTTGTAGTCACTTCGCCATCCGCAGTTGAGTAGTGCTTTACGAAGAGCGACGTCATCTTTGCAAATTGCACTCGATTGATTGCTGGGTGATAAACCGTATGGGTGTAATTTTGCAAAATCTTCTATTTATTACCAATGAAAAACTAAAAAACTAAATGCATAAATACAAATCAATATGAAATTTTGGTAACGTAGTTCGGCACATTTTGTTATGTTTGCGAAGCCTTCACCTAACTTAATTCTTTCACTAACGATAATAGTTTTATACAAGATTTTTCTGAGCTGACACCACTTAACCCTTGCACTATCATTCATCCTTACAATGTGTGAAAAGATTTCACACCCAATAATACCACCGTCTCGTACTAATCTCAACAGAGAATTTTCTCATATAATATTTAATGATAATCGAAACAAAATAAACAACTCTAAGTGATTAAACAATATCTAACATAAATGAAAACACTTGAGAAGAAAAAAAGAAACACTTTTCGATAAGTTTAGCTCCACTGAAATAGTTCTGAAAGTTGTCACCACACACTATGTTAAGAGAAATTAAAATTTAATTCGATATTAAGATATATTATGGTTTAATAAAAGATACGATTAAATATGTTCAAGTTTAGTGAAAAAAGATATCTTGAGTATTGATTTGACTTGTGATATAAACTCTAATAAAATTACTATAAATAATTACTAGATATCATGTTGTGTATTTAAAGTAAGTTCAGGAAAATAAGAAATTCTTGAACGAGTTGGAAGTTTCACGCTTCTTGAAATAGGTAGACAGACCTTATTAATATCACTTCAGGCAATATATTTTGAAGACAATTGAAAGTTTGATTGGTTCGTCCAAAAGTTGTCAGCCTTTATTCAACTTGCTTATACAAATATATATATATTCTCTGTTTATACAAATTCGTAATTAATCTTGATTCGATACCTTAAGTTGATGTTATATATAATATGTAGTATTTTAACGATTCTATGACCATGAATTTAAATGGAAATTTTCTAATTTTTATAAGAAAAACATAAATTATTTTGTTTTTATTTGAATAAATTGCAATTTGAGCCCTTGGAGGTTCTTTGCAAGCCACGGAAAGGAATGGACGAGGAGCCCTCATCGTTAAGATAAGCCCAATGTTCACTCGGTTGCAGATCATGAGATATCAACATGCCCAAAATGGTACTCGGCTTTGCTAGACTAGTATTAAATTCAGAGTCTAGCTCTGACCATGGCTCTGAACTTCCTTATAAAGATCGTCGCCTGGTTTTGTGCTCCTCTCTTCTTCTCGTCAACTATCTGAAAATGCTATTCTTTTTCTTATTTAGTCATGCGTTTCAGTATAAGTTTTAACTTTTTTTTCTACTCGTTTTGTTTGTTATGCTCACACTTTCAGTCTTTCTCTTAATTCCCAGCATTTTCTTTCTCAGTTTTCATTCTTTTTTAGGTCTCTCACTACAATACTCATGTATATAGCTCCCACCCTTTTTAGTCCGTTTTTTGGGGGGCTTAAATTAAGAAAGCAAATCTATGGAATCATTTTGAATTCCAAACATACAATTCATGTGGGGAACTTCTAGATTTGATTAGAGATAAGGGGTTGATAAAAGACGATGGAGAGGGGTTGATGAATCAAATCAGATTAGGTTGGGATAGTTTGGACTACGGGCAAATTTCAAACTGCATGAATTAGATTTAACCAAAATTTTGACTAAAATCTAGATGCATCAACTTTTGAAGGACCTCGTGCGATGAGTGAGAGTGCCCTTGACCCAAGGACAGTATAGACTTTTCCCTTTTCCCTCTTGACATCCCGCCTCAAATCCTTTCCTATTTTGCCCCAAACTTCTGAACGTTAGCTTCCTCAGAACAAGTAGATTGCCTTTTCTGGGCTTTTCTTCTTCCTATGTTTGTCACTAGCCACCTTACCAGTTCGGAATTCCCCCCTTTGCCCTTGCCCACCCAACCTTCTCCCCTGACTTCCTCCACCCCTTCGACCACTTCCATACCCCCTGTCACCCCACCTGCAACCACCACCCAAGCTCCTTTGCGCAGAAGTTGGAAACAAGTCGTCGGGGATCATGCTAGTACACAGCTCTCCTACTGCCCCCCCAAAGAAGTGAATGGTAAGCTTGTGGTCTGTTCGGACTTGAAAATTCTAGAAGAAGGCGCCCGCAACTAGGAAGCTACTCTTGTGGGGTTCTTCTTTGAACAGGGACCTCCCTTCCCCCTCCTTCATCGCCGGGCACACCGACAGTGGAAAGGAAGGGGACTGAGTGATGTTCTCCTCTTTGAAGATAAACTATTGTTGTTCAAATTCTCCACAACATCTGAAGCCCTCAAAATCCTTAAAGAGGGTCCCTGGCATTATGGGACCAACCCCTCTTCTTGCAACAATGGAAACCGCACCTCAACCTTGACAAAATCAAGACACAAAGTGTACCGGTCTGGATAAATTTTCACAATGTGCCACTAGAGTATTGGACCACTCAAGGTCTTACTTCCCTTGCAAGCTTCATTGGAAAATCGGTATGTTTAATGAAACTACTGCCTTGAAAAAGCGTATTGGATATGCACGCATTTGTGTAAATGTGGAACTTCCTCAAGAACTACCTGATCTTATCCTTATTATGCGACTAGCTGAGGACCAACAAATGCGTGAGGATTACATTGAAATTTCATACCATTGGAAGCCTCCCTCTCCTGGGCATGGCAAGGCCTAGAAGGCCACAGGAAAGCTATTTAAAACAGGTGGCTATCATGAGCTCATGAACAAGGAGGCGATAGTGCTGGAGGATACTAACCATTTGGTGATGGGACATGAGAAGGAGGGACCAATCAATCAACTTGAGGACTCCTCTCTGCCTCCTACTATAGAGGATACCAACCCTTCGGTGATGGAGCATGAGAAGGAGGGACCCATCAATCAAATTGAGGATTCATCCCCACCTCCTACTTTGCGGGTGTTGGAATTGAACCCACTCCCATTAGTTGATGCCTTGGACCACTGCCTTCATCTTCCTTCACCTGTGGCTAGCTGCTCTCTACCCTCTACCGTTGACGCAACTTCCACCGAACCGATTTCCAACTTGGCCCCAGTGGAGAATCTGGCTCCTAGTAGCATATCTTCCACCACCCCTGATCAGTTCTCAACAGTGGAGAGACGATGCTCCCAGCGGAGCAAAAAGAAAAACTCCCGTTTCACCCATTGATGTCCATCATACTATGGAATGTAAGAGGACTGAATTGTCCAACAAAGCAAGCTGCTTTACGGAGGACTGAATTGCCTAACAAAGCAAGTTGTTTTACGAGATTTTGTTATGAGGGAAAAGCCTCTTTTGATAGGTCTTTTGGAAACAAAAAAAAAGCTGATAAGGTGGATAACCTACAGATGCTTGGTCCCCAATGGAATTTCATCTCAAACCACTCTCAACATATTCTGGGTCAAATTATTGTGTGCTACAATGTTGATGCGCTCAGGGTCGATACTCTTCATATCACTGATGAGGTACTTCATTTACGTGTCCACTTCTTCCAGCAAAATCTTGTTACACTTATGTCCATTGTCTATGCTAATAACTTTGGGTTCCAGAGATGCTCCTTATGGAATGACCTCACATCTCTTGGCACTGGTGTACGCTCTCCTTGGTTGATTTGTGGAGACTTCAATTCCATGCTCTATAGCTCCGAAGCTCAGGGAAATTGTAGTCTAAAAAATCACACACCTGACCTCAAGGAGTGCATTGACCTCCTAGACGTCTCCGATTTGAAACAAGCTGGTTTCACCTTTACCTGGACCAACAAGCAAACTAGTCAGTGGTTTATTCAGAAAAAGCTTGATCGGGCACTCTTTAATGGGGAGTGGATAGCCCAATTTCCGGACAGTTACACCAACTTTCAGGAGCCCCTTTTTTTCTGACCATACTCCCATTGTCCTCACAAACTTGTTCCAAAGATGCACCATCTCCCATCCTTTTCGCTTCAACAATTTCCTGACCAAAGATCCAAACTTCTTGGAGGTCCGCCGTCTAGGAGCTCAAGTATCCGTTAGTGGCACCATGCAATATCAATGTATTGGAAAGCTCAAAGGTATCAAAAATGCACTCAAGATATTGAATTCTTCTAGACCAACCATGGAAGAAGTTATTCACACAACTAGAGAAGAGCTTGTCACCATACAACGAGTTTGTGTTGCATCCCCCCCATGACGTTCATAGGCGGGACAAGGAAAAACATGCCTTGGAGCAATATTTAAATGCTGTCCATAATCACGCCTCCTTACTCAAACATGCGAGGGCTGATGGCTACAAAAGGGGGACAAATGATCCAAATTCTTCTTCAACACGGTGCTAGTCAGGAGAAATCTCAATCGTATCCACCACATAATTACAGAAGATGGACGTTAGCTCCAAGACCTCAGCGACATCCAATATGAAGCTACCCACTATTTTTCCAACTTTGGGAATGATAACACATTGCAGGTCTCTCAGTTGGAACTCTCCAGTATTGTTACCAAACGGATAACTATTGATGAGGCAGCCTCACTTACCTGACCTATTGATGCCAGGGAGATTGAGGACATTGTTTTTGCCATGGATGGTCAAAAAGCTCCTGGCCCGGATGGGCTGAATGCCCACTTCTATCAGAAATCATGGGCAGTCACTGGACCCTTTGTTGTGGAGGCAGTTCAGGAATTTTTCCAAAGGGTCATCTTCTCAAGGAAATCAATAAATCTTTCTTATTTCTAATTCCTAAATGCTCTAATCCTTCGACTTTCAATGATTTCAGGCCCATTGCTTGCTCTAATGTACTATGCAAGATCATATCCAAAATTATGGCATGACGACTGCAATAAGTACTACCCACCCTCATTAGTGATACTCAAAGTGCCTTTATGAGCAACCGACAAATTGGCGACAACATCCTCATCCTCCAAGAACTCCTAAAAGGCTACACGAGACAACATTCTAGGCCCAACTGTAACACCCCATTCCCAACTGACATATGCATGTGTGTTCATCAGATACACATTTACATGTCCGTCAGAAATGACATATTAACTATCCCACCTTCATTGTACATAGCATGGCATCATACACTAAACCATTAACATATATTTTCTAAACCCAAAATGTTATCACATTATATCAAAACCATGATTTACATTGTTTCATATAGTACAATATCATCCATGTTTATATAACATTGTCCTATGAACATAAACAACTCAGTACACACAATATACTATAAACTCAAAAGAAATAACTATGTCCTCAATCGTAGCTGACCGACCTTTGAACCAAATCTGGCTGTAACAACTGCACAAAATATGCTTATACAAAGTCTTAGAAGCTAGGTCGTCTCACTCTCGAACCTGAAAAGCAACGGTGCAATTTTGATGAGTTTTGTGAACTCAGCAGAGTAACCATCCTCGATGATTCACTCATGTCATAAAACAAGATCAATTATAATAGGTAATCACACAGTTTAAAGCCACTTGACAAGTATCAAATACTATCACAAATAAATCATTTCTTAGTTAAACAGTTCAATCATATAACGACATTCACACAGCTTTGCAAATCATTCAATGAATTCAAATTACATGCGGATGCAATATGTATGAGACTCAGATTCATTTTTATATTGTTGTGACTGTGTGCTTTTACAGTATCCCGAATTATCGAGCTCAGTCAGTCAATCTGTGACTCATTGATCACAGTGAGCCATAGGCTCGAACCATATATGCAGGAGCTTAAAGCTCTTATTAGTAACAGTGCCAGTAGCAACACCAGTCACAACTCCTTAATATTACATGCATCGGAATGAAGTGCATGCCATAGTTTAGTCATCAAATTCAATCACTTTCATTAGCATGTAATATAACAGTATATTAGTCACAGTATCAATTACAGTAATAGTCACAATAGCAGTGGTCATCGGACTAGGTCCGGCATTCAACTTTTCAGTTAAGAATCAGAAAATCATTTAGGCAGATGCATTCACATTCAATCAGCACTTCCAATATCATTTTCATGCATCAAAACGCCTCGTACGAATATTGTCCGGAATCTAGTACACAATCAACACAATCAATCATATTATGAAGCACATAGTTCTGCACATTCACATACAAGTAGCACCTCAATATCTCAATCCAATATCACAGTCATCGGACCTTCATTGTCCGGAATCAATAATCAAGCCTCATTCATTCAATCATTTCAAATCAGAAATTAAACCAAAAAAAAAATGAAGTGAGACCATCTAGGTTACTCATAGTATGCTCCAAACAACTATTGCCTTGAAGTACCGGCAATGTCAGGATGCTGTCGTTTAATGCATTCCTCCATACAGACAATACATTTATATATCACGATATTGCACAATTATGTATTCATTTATGCACATTCATATCTACTAAATATGTACAATACATGTTCATGACAATTCCGGGTTTCTTATCATCAATCTAGTCATAAAAATGATTCGGATATCCACATTCAATTTATTAACTCAGATTTGTTTAAAGGTACACTTTTGGGTCTATTTTGCCCAATTAATTTCATCAGGAAAATGAAGGAATTTGGTAACACTTCCTTCTAACAAATTATTCTCCTATGTCTCAAGTCTCCATTGATACCAAGATCATTCAATTCGGTTTATTATTCTACAAGTTATACTCAAAATATCACAGACTGTGCACATTTGAAACTTTGGCTAATGCATGGTCATGCATTCAAGTTGTACCCCTCATATCACTCAATTCCAGTATCCAAAAATTACAAAATTTATATCAATTTAAAGCTAAGAGAATTACTTACAATTTTGATGAAGACACTTCAGCCTAATTCGGCCCATATCAATACAGTTCATTAAATAACAGCAGGACCTGATTTCTGTCCTTGGTAGTGCTACTGCCTAAGCTAAGGCTTACTTTCAAGCTCAATTTCAAGACCCTTAAGGACAGAATTCAAATCCCATTTCTTCTTAACATTTGTAGCCAAATGTCTATAGTTCAATTTAAATCAAGAATAATTTCATTTGTAAATATACAGATCAAAATATAGCCAAAATTTCGAAGTATGTTTAGTAAAAACATTCCAGTTATCAAATTCCAGCACACCTCAGCATTTTCATGCTAACATCCCCTTTCCGGATAACTTTGCATGATCATTATGATAAGGAAAATGGTGTATTTCAGTAACATTTTCTTCTAGAAAATTGTTCCACTATGTTTCCAGTTTCTAATAACATCAGAATCATACAATTTGATTCAGTATACTGAAAGTTATATCCAAAAGAGTTCAGACTGTTTTTAAACTGTAATAGAACTCCTAACTCTACTTCCAGCCAGATTTTGAAATGCTTAAAGATAGAATTGACATTCGGCTTCTTCAGAAAAGTTGTAGAAATACGTCTCTAGTTTAATCTGAATTAAGAATCAACTCATTCAGAAATCTTCAGCTCAAGTTATAATCAGAATACCAAAGTCTATTCAATGAAAATTCTCCGGTTCATAACATTCCAGCATACATCTTCACCAATATCTCATATATGTCATTCCAATTCAGGCATAATTCTCATATTACTAAACATATCATAAAGATCAGATTATCACTTACTTTTTAGGATTTCAATTCAACTAAACTTCATATTAAATCAAGTCTCCTTGCAAGCAAAATTCATCACAAACTTATGATCAAAATAGGTTGATTTTGGACAACAAGATGAAGGTAACTTTCAGCTGGTTTTCTTGGCTATTTTGTGTAATGTAAAAAGCTGATTTTGGTGCAACAATTTGGCTAGGGTTCAGGCAAATTAGAGAGGAGAAAGTTGGAGCAAATTTTGGCGAAGGAAGCAAGAAAGGGAGCAGAAACTTGGGTGCTGGAATTTGCCACATCAACATATTAGGTTTCAATAACTTACAAAGACATATGTCTTAAAGCATGCTAGCCATTTGTTCAACAATTAAACTGCCACTATCCACTCATTATACTGCCATTTGACACCCTTTTATTAGTCCACATGTCACTCCAAGATTGGTCCACTTGTCATATAATAATTGGTCCATTTGTCAATTAATTACTAGTCCATTTGTCACACATTTAACTATGCAAAATGTCACTCAATTTGAGGATTAGTCACCCTAATTTTTCATGTCTCAATTAGTCTTGCCACTAGGCATTTTTCCTAGTCCAAAATATCTCAAATTTTCAGAAATTTTTGAAATATCTGAAATGTCACCAAAAATGTTAAATTAATTCTAATACATAAATGTTAAATTAATTCTAATACACACCAATTCAATTTTCAAGACAAATTATCCACAATTCACATTTTCAATCCCATTAAAAATCACTTATACCCGAAAAATGTCAATGAATGCATGTACAAACAATTGTAATGTGCAATATCAATATTTTGTGTATATGTATGCCACATTATGCATAAATATGAGTTATGCTTCCTAATTTCTCAATAATCTCTAATAATCACCATTTTAACCCTAATTCAAGTGATAGGATGTTACATCAATTGCGCAATGAAGGATGACTTTCGTAAGGCTTTCGACAGTGTAAGCTGGAAGTTTATTTGGGCGATCCTGGAGGCTCATGACTTCCCTAGCACTTTTATCAATTGGCTCAAGGAGTGTATCACTACGGCAAGCTTCTTGGTTCTCATCAATGGCAGCCCCTTAGCCTCCTTCACATCTTCAAAGAGACTACGACAAGGTGACCCACTCTCACCCTATTTATTTATACTGTGCATGGAAACTTTGAGCTCTTTCATCAATCAGGAAATAGCCTCCAACACAAATTTCAGCTTTCACCCGCACTCCAAAAAGGTCAAATTAACACATCTTTCCTTTGCTGATGATCTCCTCCTCTTTTGTGGTGTAAAGATTGACTCTATTCACACACTTATAAGAGCTCTGGAACGGTTCTCTACTATGTTTGGTTTAGTCATTAACTTTCATAAGAGCCAGTTTATTCTTTCTCATTGTGCTCTTCCCTTGGAAGAGCGTATAACAGTGGCTACAGGTATGACTCGGCAGTCCCCTCCATTGCTCTATCTGGGCCTACCTATCTCTACCAAGCGGTTACGTTACACTGAATGTCTTCCTTTCATTGAAAAAATCCAGAAACGTCTCCATCATTGGGTTAACAAATACCTCTCATATGCGGGGAGACTCCAATTAATTAAGACAATTCTCAACTCTTTGCACATATATTGGAGTTCTCATGTTTTTCTGTCCCAGGGTTTCATCAAACAACTGGAGCGTCTTTTCAGGAATTTTTTTGTGGAATCACCACAATGGCGCTAGAGGGACTGCCAAGGTTAGATGGTCGGATCTTTGTGTTCCCAAATTGGAAGGCGGATTAGGACTTAGTTCCTTAAAGCTCACCAACCAAGCTCTAATTATCAAGAGACTATGGTAGATCCTAGAAGATAAACAATCTATATGGCTACGTTGGCTCCACTCTCATTTTCTAAAAGGCTGTACCATATGGGAAATGAGTCCTCGTCCCTCGCACTCCTTCTTCCTGAGTCAACTGATCCTCCTCAATAACTTGGTTTAACCAGATGTGGTAAGCAAAATTGGAAATGGGACTAGACTTTCTTTTTGGTTTGATCATTGTTCTGGTCAAGGAACCATGGGGCAGCTGCATGGATCTATTCCACAACTGATATCTGTCCCCACTGATACTAAAATGAGTTATTTTATTCGAGGGGTTCTTGGGATTTTCTGGACTACCTCCAACATTTATAGCCTCAGTATCCTCCCTCGGACCACCCTGATGTATTTCTTTGGAAGGATCAACCTACCCACCGACTAAGGAGTAAATGCATTGTAGACCTGCTTTGAGTGAGCCTACCTCGAGTTGCATGGAGCTACATGGTGTGGCACCGTCACCTCCCTCTGAAAACCTCCTTCCTCCTTTGGTTGACCATGAAAAATAAACTTAATATCGCTGATTGCCTTCCTTATATTGATGTGGATAGATACTATCTGTTTTGCTTAATACAGGAGGAAGCGCATGACCACCTGTTCTTTTTGTGCTCCACAGCTGCGGTCATATGGGAACAGGTACGAACCTATTATGGGTGGGACTTTTCAGACCCTTCACTTTCGAGTATCACCAATTATGTCTCTAATTCCCCAACTCTCACATCCGAAGATAGAGGGACTTTTGTCATTGCTATAGGACTGACCATCCAGACCATCTGGAAAGAGAGGAATGCCAGACGATTCCAAAGGCTAAGCAAACCTGTCTTATAATTGGCTGAGGATACTATACGAGACATCAGAGAATTGCTTGTCTTGCAGACTACCGCTCTCTCCCGTTTAGGCCATATATCTTACTAAAGTAGTAGCTTTTTCTGTTTTCTATCTTATTGAGGCCCGCTAACTAGTATCTGTTGTATGAGAAGGGTATCCCCCTGAGCATCAAACTTTTGTAACTCCTTATTCTTTTATTCAATATTTTCTTTTTTCAAAAAAAATTTTTTGGACTACACTAAAATGACATTTTAGGAGGTTTAAACCAGATCGGGTTGGACCGAAAATGGACCCTACTAGACTAGCAGACTCGTTGTCATCCTTGAAATAACATGTTATTAGATATATCAATGTTTAAGAAAATTTCTTATACCAAAATTTGTTGACAATAATGGTAAAAGATACGCTCAAAATGAGTGAGAGAATGCTCTGAAACTTGGCCAAAGGAACTTTGGCCATTACCTCCCCACCCTTTGACTTCCCGCGCAACTTGATTTCCGTTTTTTTCACCTAACTTTCAAGCTTGCCCTTTCTACACAAAAACTGCTTACCCTTTCTAGACTGATTCCCTTCACATATCAACATCCAGCCACCTTTTTAGCTTTGAATTCCCATCCTTGCCCAGCCACCCTTCGACCCCTCCTTCCCCTTCCCAACATGCATCCCCTGCTGCGCCTCCCTTTGTACCCCTGAAACAAAGCTGGAAGTAGGTCGTAGGAGACCATATTGACACTAGATTATCCTACAGCCCACCTCAGGAGATCAATGGGAGACTCATTGTTTGTCCTCAGCTGAATATACTGGAGGAAGGTGTTAAAAGCTGGGAAGCCACACTAGTCGGATTTTTCTTCGACCAACGTCCTCCTTTTCCCTTAGTCCATCAGTGGGCGCAAAACAATTGGAAAGGTAAGAGTCTATTTGATGTTCTCCTTTCAAAAGACAACCTCCTTCTGTTCAACTTCTCCACCAAACAAGACGCACTTAAGGTCCTTGAGGAGGGGCCATGGCATTTTCAAAACCAGCCCATGTTTTTACAATAGTGGCAACCTAGCCTCAATTTCGACACCATAAAAGTACTCAATGTCCCTCTATGGATCAACTTCCACAATGTCCCTCTTGAGTACTGGACAACGCAAGGTCTCAACTCACTGGCTAGGCCGATCTGTTTTGATGAGAACAATGCCATGAAGAAACACATAGGATACGCAAGGATCTGTGTTAATGTTGAAATATCTAAGGAATTACCAAATGTTACACCTATCATGAGGTTAGAAGAGGGCTCATAAATGAGGGAGGATTGTGTTGAGATTTCTTACCATTGGAAACCCCTCACCTTTGCTCAAGGGAAATCATGGAAAGCCACAAGGAAGGTATTCAAAACAGGCTACTATCATGAATTAATGAACATTGAGGCTGCTGGACAAGAGGGTGGCACTACATCGGTTGAGGACTAAATAGCTGTGCAGACTGAAAATAATAATGACCAAGGAAATTCATTACTACACGTTGTCCCAAATAAGCCAACACCGTCTCCCATCGCTAATCTCTGTGACAATAGCCCCCCCAGCTTTCAAAATGAATCCAATAGCCCTCACTCATTAGATGTGGAAGACTTAATACGGCTCCTCCCGTATCATCTCTCTCCTTTACAGATTGAGAATCAGGGCTCTATTGCCCAGCCAGACCCTGAAATGCTAGTCCACTCACCCTTAGGTCCTATTGTCCCCCTGGAACCTTGCAACATATCAACCATTTCCCCGATACAATTCTAGAATGTAGAGAGAAGACGCTCCTAATGGAGCAAGAAGAAAACTTCCCAATTTACTCACTAATGTCCATTATTATATGGAATGTAAGAGGCTTGAATTGTCAAACAAAGCAAGCAGCTTTGCTGGATTTTATCACGAGGGAAAAGCCTTAGCTTATCAGACTCTTGGAAACAAAAATAAAAGCTGACCGGGTGGATCAATTACGGATGCTAGGTCCTCAATGGTAGTTTATTTCTAACCACTCTCAACATATTTTGGGTAGAATCATTGTATGTTACAACATAGAGGCTCTAAGGGTGGACACCCTACACTCATCAGATCAAGCCCTACATCTTCAGCTTCATTTCTTGCAGCAGAATGTAAGCATTTTTCTGTCCATTATATATGCTAGTAACACTGGTTTTCAGCGACGATCATTGTGGAATGACATCTTGTCATTCAATACCAACCTTTCCTCACCTTGGCTGGTCTGTGGCGATTTCAACTCTATATTATATAGTTTGGAAGCTCAAGGTAATTGTTAGCTCAAGAATTACTCACCTGACCTCAAGGAGTGCATGGACCTCTTGGGTGTGACTAACCTCAAACACACTGGTTATCATTACACTTGGACCAACAAACATAGCAATTGATGGTTTATCAAGAAGAAACTTGACCGCGCACTTGTAAATGTGAAATGGCTGACACAATTTCCTGATAGCTATGCCAATTTCCTAGAGCCCCTATTTTCTGACCACACTCCTATTGTTATCTCCAACATGTTCCAGTACCAACCTCGATCCTTCCCCTTTTGGTTTAACAAATTCTTAGCCAATGACCAGCTTCTTGGAGGCATGTCACATTGGTGCTGCAGTGTCGGTGTTTGGCACCACTCAATTTCGTTATGTATAGAAGCTTAAGGATATTAAGCTGGAGCTTAAAGCCTTCAAAGCTTCAAAATTTCCTAATACCGAGTTGTCCAACACTCCAAATACTAATTCACAGCCAAAGGGATTGTGTTTACTCCCTACAAGATCCATTTATTAGAGAAAGAGAACGGCAAACATTATTGTTTATATGCAAGCGGTACACAATCACACTTCCCTTCTTCAACAGCGAGAAAGGGCCTATTGGCTCAAAGATGGTGACAAATGCTCTCATTTTTTCTTCAATACTATATCGGTAGGAGAAATCTGAACAACATACGACTTATTACAAAAGATAATGGCAGTTAGCTTCATGACCTCACGGATAATCAACAGGAAGCTGTCCATTGTTTTTCCACATTACTTGGCTCTTCTAGTGAGATCCAGATCACTTCAGATGAATTCTCTGGCATCATTTCCAAATGACTCTCCCCTGAAATGGAAACTTCTCTCATCCGACTGGTGGAGGCTAAAGAAATTGAGGAAACAATCTTTGCAATGGATGACAGCAAAGCCCCGAGTCCGAATGGGCTAAACGCATTCTTTTATTAGAAATCATGGATGGTAACTGGTCCTTTCGTTAAAGAGGCTATCTAGGAATTTTCACAAGGGGCCAATTGCTCAAGGAAATTAACAAAAAAAATTTTGTGCTTGATTCCTAAATGTTCTAACCCATTGAATTTTAGTGACTTCAGGCCAATTGCTTATTCTATATAAGCTCATCTCGAAGATTATGGCAACACGATTGAAAGGAGTCCTTCCCTCCCTTATCAGTGATACCCAAATTGCTTTCATGAGCAACGGAAATATTGAGGATAACAGTCTAATTGTCCAGGAACTCTTAAAAGGCTATACCAGACACAATTCCACACCAAACTGTACTATGAAAGTCGATTTTTGCAAAGCTTTCGACAGTGTCAACTGGACCTTTCTTTGAGCGCTACTGGAGGCCCATGACTTTCCTAGAATCTTCATTCATTGGCTTAAGGAGTATCACCATGGTTAGCTTCTCGGTCCTTATCAATGGCACTACTTCTAGTTACTTCAAAGCTACCAAGGGCCTGAAACGAGGTGACCCACTCTCACCTTACTTTTTTATTTTATGCATCGAACTTTTAAGTTCTCTCATTACCAGGGAAGTGGAGACTAATACCAAGTTTAGATACCACTCACGGACTAAAAAGCTTAGATTGACTCATCTCTCCTTTGCTGATGATCTCCTTCTGTTTTATGGAGCCAAAGTGGATTCTATCTACACTCTTATACGAGCACTAGAGAAATTCTCTTTGTCGTCGGGCTTAATGATCAACTTCAACAAAAGTCACTTCTTACTCTCCCATGGTGCTTCTCATCTGAAGGATGTTATTTCCGCAGCTACTGGGAAGGTTAGGTAGTCCCCTCCACTTCTTTACTTAGGATTACTAATCTCTACCAAAAGGCTATGATACACGAACTGCATCCCTCTCGTTGAAAAAATTCAGAAAAGATTACACTGCCGAGTCAACAAATTTCTTACATAGGTAGGTAAAATACAACTCATCAAATCCATACTCAACTCCACCTATATTGGAGCTCCCATATCTTTTTAGCAGGGAATGTAACCAAAGTGCTTGAGCGTCTCTTTAGAAACTTTTTGTGGAGCCACAACAATGGCTCTTGGGGTCTCACCAAAGTAAAGTGGATTGACATATGTGCTCTTAAAGATGAAGGAGGATTAAACATCACTCCCTTAAAGCTCACCAGTCAAGCTCTTATTCTTAAGCGGTTATGGTGGATCATAGAGGATAAACAATCGGTATGGATCCGATGGCTTCAATTATATTTCGTAAAAGGAAAGAGCATATGGGACATCAACGTACTCCCCTCTCACTCCTTCTTTTTGAATCAATTGGTTCGTTTAAAAAATTTAGTTCAACAAGATGTGGTCTACAAGGTTGGAAATGGAGCTCACACATCTTTTTGGTTTGACAATTGATCAGGTCGGGGCTCTATTACCGTCCTCCAACAATTTGACCCACGCCTTTTGTCCTTTCCCACCTTCACTATGATGAGTTATTTCATTAGAGGAAATACTTGGAATTTTCTAGCATATCTTCAATATTTGCAGCCCCATTATTCCCCTTCAAGCGGTCCTGATATAGTCCTTTGGAAAAATCAGCCTATCAACCAATTGAGATGTAAACGAACAGTGGATCTTCTACGGATAAGGTTACCTAGAGTAGCATGGAGCAGTGTAGTTTGGCACAACTACCTTCCTCCTAAGGTCTCCTTCCTCCTCTAGCTAACCATGAAAAATAAACTAAGTGCCGCGGATCGTCTTTTCTACATGGATATCAATCGATCCTGTCCACTTTGTTCTATGCATGAGGAAACGCGAGAACATCTGTTTTTCTTATGCTCCACTGCAGCGTTAATATGGAATCAGATCAGGACCTTCTACTGTTAGAGCTCTTCGGATAATTCACTTACTACCGTCATACATTGGTTGGTAAACTCTCCAGCAATCCGAGCACAAGAAAGAGGGATTTTCACGATTGCTATAGGAACGACTGTACAGGCCATTTGGCGTGAAAGAAATGCCAGACGTTTTCAGGCATTGGCCAAGCCAATGACACAACTAGTTGCCGAGACCAAAAGGAAAATTAGTGAAATCATTTTCCTAAGGCTCAACTGAACGACGGACTAGGCACCTTCTGCCCAGAAAGTTTTTGTATTTTGTATATTTGATCATCTAATGTTGTAAATCTTCACATTCCTGCTCTGTTCTGTGACAAGGGTATCCCCCTAGCCTTTAAACCACCGTAACATGCTTGTTCTTTATTTATAAATTTTTCTTTTCAAAAAAAAAAGATCTTCTCCCACAAATTGGAGTAGATGGTTATCCTTAACAGAATGGTAGTACAACACAACTTTTCGATTGACAATAAATGTTACTCCTTTCCAAAGCAATCTATGACTTTCCGCCTCCCGTTTACTCTCCATACTTAGCAAGTAATTCTTCTATTTTAACCATTGATCAAGTTTTGTTGGATAAGAAAGCGATGGTTAATATTTTGCATTTTCATTTACATCGAACACAAATCCCAATGAAACAAATTGTTGATCAACGTTGTCCTGAAAGAACCTTTGTTGTTGGAGATTACGTATATTTGAAGTTGCAGCTCTACAGTCAACAGTGTTAAAAAATGCCTATTGCAGAAGTTAGCAGCGTTGTTGTATGGTCCCTTCAAGATCCTTCGTAGGATAGGACCTGTCGATGCAAACTTGATTTACCACTTGACAGTAGGATTCACACCCTACCTTCCACGTTTCACAATTGAAACGCAAGGTATCTGATTCTGAAATCATATTACCATTATTACCTTCATCTCTGTCTTCAACGCTTTGTATACCAATTATGGTCTTGATTTTTTGGTGCAGAACATCCAAGCGCTAATCGATAGGGAGTGGCCATCCAGATACAACACGTTTATCAAGAAAAAAATCAGAGCGTAGATCAACTGACTTATCTAGCTTTACTTGCAGACCCAGGATTACATATTCTGACAGATATCCCACCCGATATAATGGAGTATACATGTCAAGATTGTCACGGAGCTTCATATCGGTGGGGCATGCTTTAATGTTGTAGCTATGTGTTTGTCTTTTTCCGTAGGCAAAAAAATAATAATTATGGTCTTGATTGAAGATTGGTAAATCGTAACAATCGACCAACTGTGCAGATATTTGTATAATGGTCTTCTTCGAAGGATAACGACGTATCTTGGGAATTTCCGGATAATATTCAACAACGTTTTCCAGATGTAAAACTTAAGGACAAGGTCCTTGAGGAGAAGGAAAATGACAAAAGCTACAGAGCTGATGAGTGATTTTGTAGATATAAACGACATATCATTGTATTAATATGCAAATAAGTGAAACGTTATCGTGTATATGGGACACTTGTTTCGGTACAATTTAGCTGGCCATCAACGGTTATTATGGTCGTTACTCGATAGAGGCAGAGAGGAGAAATAATTTCCGTCTCTAAAGCCTTTCAAGCTTCATGGTTCTTCTGTTTCTTTCTCTTTGCTATCTTCTTGTTCATTTGTTTTCGATCCCTAAATTCTCAATTGCAACGCCACAAATATCCATAACATCAACGATAAGGAAAATGAAGAATCTATTGACTAATATGAGCACCGCAATGATTATACTAACCATATAAATCCGATCAGTTACTAGATAAACTGAGAAGCTTCACACCTTTGCTTGCGGAGAATGGTAACGGATCTTCATTCCCAGTGACCGACAAAAGAAAATTAAATGGCCATATGAAGTGTTGATCATACGAATTCATTTTTAATTAAACTTTGGCTTGAAAAGACCAATTAATTTAACCAATTCCACTAAATTAATATTATTTTAATTAAAATTTAATACAATATTGTTATTGATTTTCTAAATTAAAAAAATCAAATTCGACTCCTTGTCATTTGTAAAGGATAATTGCAGTGAGGAGGTATATCAGCTTCACTATTTTTAACTTGAAGAGAAGCTATAGACATCAAATTTATAAGCTCTTGAACAAAATTTAAGAGCTTATAACATATTACTGGTAATACAAATTATGTGCTAATTGATGACTGGCTGGCTATTACTGGCACGTATATTTGGTATCAACATAAAGAAACTAGTGATTATTAGTGCAACATGGGTGAAGAAGTCAACTTTTAATAGTTTTAATTTTAAATTATTAAGAATTATAAAATGTTAGTATTAATTAAAAAATTTGGCATCAAATAAAACTTAGAATTTATATCATAAATCTCTTTTATACATGAAAGTGGGCACGATGGTCGAGTCTACACCTAATTCTATTCTTTTCAAACTTGATCGGAAGGGCACTAACATCGTTTAAATACGTGCATAATCCACGTGCAGAAAGGACGACGGCGACATTGATTTGGAGTTTTGATGAATTTTATTGCTGATTTCTGTCTTCTTATAAGAAACTTGTCCTTCAATGCCACAAATTCTTAATTAATCATTTGGACATTTGCGGGCGTTTTGACAAAACTTCCTTGTCCTCCGCGAAAGGACGGAAGCTAGTTGTGTTCCACATGTTGAAACGAGATATTCTTCTCTTGTATTATTTAATTTTATTCACGTATGTATATAAATTTATGAATCAAATTTAATAAAATAGATAAGAAATGGTTTAACGGAACTTCGCCGCATGTTATGTTTCTGAGGTTAGCATTGACTGAACTATAAGTTTAACATAAGCTGAAAGGATCCGTTTCATTTCAACCATCAATCTTTATTTTAATTTGCTTAAACATGACCGCTTCCTGGCGACTATAAAGCATCGCTCACACATCCAACTCAGCTACCGGAGCAAGAACTACAATTGATCCCTTGCTTTGATATCAAATGGAAACCTGGTGCTATAACCTTGGACTTCTGTTCTTCATCTTCCTCGTTACCAAGGTTGTGTTACGTCACAAGCAAAATCTACCTCCTGGACCATTTGCTTTTCCAGTAATTGGCCATCTCCACCTCCTCGGCCAACCACTTCACCAGTCTCTACAGCTTCTTCTGTCAAGATATGGGCCTATTCTTTTCCTGAAATTAGGTTCCAAGCCAGCTCTCATCGTCTCTTCACCATCCCTTGCCGAAGAATGCTTCACCAAGAACGACTTAGCATTCGCCAATCGGCCCAAGTCCGTGGCTGGTGATCATTTCAGCTACGACTATACCGCCTTCGTTTGGGCACCATACGGTGATCTTTGGCGAAACCTACGTCGGTTCACTGTTAATGAAATTTTGTCAACCAAAGGTCTTCAAAAACATTCCTCTATTCGTCATGAAGAAGTTCGCTACCTAGTCCGCCGCCTCTTCAAGGTCTCGATGGGTGGGACTTGTGAGGTGGACTTCAAGTTGATGTGCTCTCTTCTAACAGTTAATATAATTATGAGGGTGGTTGCCGGAAATCGTTATGTGGATGAAGAGATTGCGGACACAGAGGTGGAGAAACAGTTACTTCAGAACTTCAGGAGTACATTTTTTCCTTCCGTGACGATGACGATCTGCGACTTCATCCCTATTCTTAGGTTAATTGGATACGGAGGGATAGAGAAGAAACTCGCAAATTTGGGAAAGTTAAGGGATGAGTTCCTGAGAAATTTGATAGATGATGTTCAAAGAAACAGAACCCTCTGTCCGGAAACTGGAACTTCATCTGATGGAGAAAAGCATAGTTCGATCATTGATGCTCTCTTGTCCTTGCAGAAATCAGAACCCGAATTTTACACGGACCAAGTAGTTAAAAGTACCATCTTGGTAAGTATAATACGATATTTAGTTTGCTGACCATTTACTTGTTTCCTGTATATCAGACGCAAACAATCTGTCCAAGTGTTATAGATCTTCGTTCTAATACCAGCAAAGTGCTACGTGTTTCAGGTAGTGTTTGTTGCAGGATCAGATACATCAGCTACTACTTTGGAATGGGCAATGGCTTTAGTCCTAAAACATCCAGAGAGATATAAAAAATTGCAAGCAGAGATTGACACTCAGGTTGGGCATGAACGTTTATTGAATGAATCGGATCTCGACAAGCTTCCCTACCTCAAGTGTGTGATAAATGAGACCCTTAGACTATATCCTCCAGCACCACTTCTACTACCTCATATGTCATCTGAAACTTGCGAAGTTGGGGGGTATGAAATTCCAGGAGGTACGATGCTGATAGTAAACGCTTGGGCCATGCAAAGGGATCCCAGGATTTGGGATAATCCCATTGAGTTCATGCCTGAAAGATTTGAAACGGCTCCGGAGGAGCGAGAAGGTTTCAAATATGTTCCCTTTGGGGTTGGTCGGAGATCTTGCCCTGGTGCGAGCATGGGTATGCTGATAATCTCCTTGGCACTGGGAACACTAATTCAGTGCTTTGAGTGGGCTAAAGTTGGACTTGACGTAGATATGAGCCCTGCTTTTACACTCACTCTGCACAAGGAAAAGCCTTTGAAGGTTTTGTGCTCACCACGCCAAAATTTAGTCAAACACCTATCTGAACTTTAGAATGAACTGTAATGTCCACTTTCTCTTCAATTTCCGGCCAAAATCGTTTAAGCCTCGAGCTGGTTTGTCGAATAAATATTTCTCCTGTCATATGTCCTACGTATTCTATGTTGAACTTAAAATGCAAATTACCGAGTCAATTCCAAGAGTAAGTCATTAGAAATTAATTTATTACTTATCTATTAGTCAACGTAGCAGAGATGGTCTTTGATAAAAAGGAATGACCTGCTTGAGCACCGGCCATATCGATCATTTTCATGCTTGTAGACTTCTCTGGCTTCACCATGGAAAACATCTGCTACTTCCTTGCTTTCTTTGCATCAAATTTAGTGGTCAAACTTGGTTGCATCCTAATACGGAGAATTGGTATTGTATTTTGATGATTATTGCTGTACAATGTATGCTCTATTTATAGCACTAAGTGAATGAATTTGAATTAATTCTATCTGAACTGAAATGATAAGATGAAATACATATTATAACCGAATGGATATATACATGTGAATAATTTGAAAAGATACAAGATATGGTAGTTAAGCTATCCACGAAACTATTGAGATTTGATCATGTTATTAGGCCCCTCAAGCTCATGGGAGGATGAGATCATGAGCTTATTCCGAAGACATTGAAATGCGAAAGAAGAAAGAGCTCTAAGCAGAGGACGAGATGTGGTGAATGAGTAGAGTTTTGTTGGGACTAGATCATGAACAAAATGAATGCCAATTTCAATATGCTTAGTACGAGCATGAGAAACTAAATTTGAGGCTAAAATGGTAGCACCAAGATTGTCAAACCACAGGGTAGGAGAAAGTTTGTCAAGGCCAAATTCACCAAGGAGAGTAGTAATCCAACATTATTTTGAAAAAGCAAGAGCGGTACTTAGCTTCAATAGTGGATCCACCAATAGTGGGTTGTTTCTTGGCACGCTAAGATATAAAATTAGGCCACAGAAAGATACAATAACCAAATGTAAAACATCGATCATCATGACAATCAACCTAATGAACATCACAATAGGCTTGTAAAGACAAGGGGAGGATTTGGTAAAGTGAATGCCTTGAGAGGGTGTGGAGTTGAGATATCGTAGAATACGTTTCACTGTAGACCAGTGAATGTTAATAGGACACTGTAGAAATTTTGAGACCTTATTGACAAAAAATTGAATATTAAGACAAGTGAGACAAAGATATTGAAGAGTACCAATAGTATTACGATACTTAGTGGGATTGAAAAGACAAACCTTATGTTTTTTAGAAAAGGGAAGGCATGAAGTGATTGATGTATGAACTTATTTAGATTTGTTAAAGTCAGTTCTAAGAAGGAGATCTTTGATGCATTTAGTTTGGGTGAGAAGAAGATCTTGAGAAGTAGTATGAACTTTGATATCGAGAAAGTGATGATGAGGACCTAAGTCTTTGATAGAGAAAGTAGAGTTGAGATTTTGGATAAGTGTTATGATGAAAGAGGGTGAGGAACTAGTTACCAAGATATCATCCGCATAAACTAGGAGAAAGGTAGCGTGAGAGTGAGTTTTATGAATGAAGAGAGAAGTGTTAGACTTTGAGGGTTTAAAATTGAGTTCAAGAAGTTTTTGACTGAGGCGATGAAACTATGCTTGAAGGGTTTGTTTGAGACCATATAAGGCTTTGTGAAGTCTACAAATATAACGAGAATGATTTGGATGTATGAAGTCAGGAGGTTGAGACATGTAAACAGATTCTTGTAAGTAACCATGAAGAAAGACATTGTTAACATCTAGTTGGTGAAGAGGACCAGTTATAGGATAAAGTCAAGGTAATGATGATGCAAATAATGGCGGGTTTAATAACAGGATTGAAAATAGTTATATAATCAACTCCAAGGGAACTTTGGGGATAAGACGAGCTTCGTAGCACTCAAAAGAATCATCAGGATTTCGTTTAGTACAAAAAACTCATTTACATCCATCAATGTTTGTGTTTGGTTGGGGGGGGGGGGGGACCAAGAGTCCGTATGGTATGGGGATGAAGAGCACTGAACTCATAGCTTGGCATCAGTGAGGATAAGGAGTATTTGGGGTGGTCACAATGTAAGTATTGTAATCAGAAAAATGTTCAGGGATACGGGTGTTTTCTTGGGTACTGGTGATTATGGGATGAGAAGGAGCATGTGCTGGGGCTATGGTTGGGGGGTGGAGGGTGTAGAGGGGAGAGAGGGAAGAGGTAACAGTAAAGAAATTGGAGATGAGGAGGTGGAAGTGGAAGATGACACAAGTAGATTCGTGTAGGAAAAGAGATGTTCAAGAAAGTGGACATGAAGAGAAAACACCCGTATCCCCTCCATATGTTATGGGGATGAAGAGCACTAAACTTATAGCTTGGTGCTAGTAAGGATATTTGTTGACTTGGGTAAAGGATGTGGAGTCATAAGGAGTATTTGGGGTGGTCACAGTATAAGTATTGTAATAAAAAAAATGTCCAAGGGTACGGGTGTTTTCTTGGGTACTGTTGATCATGGGATAAGAAGGAGTATGTGCTGGGGCTATGGTTGGGGGGTGGAGGGTGTAGAGGGGAGAGAGGGAAGAGGTAAAAGTAAAGAAATTGGAGATGAGGAGGTGGAAGTGGAAGATGACACAGGTAGATTTGTGTAAGGAAAAAGATGTTCAAGAAAGTAGACATGACGAGAAAAATAAAGTTTAGAGGTGATGAAATCAAAGCATCGATAGCCATTATATCGTGAGACATATCTATGAAAAACACACTGAACAGACTTTGGTGTAAGTTTTCAAGCTAGGTGAAACCCAATTAAGAAAAACAAGCACAACCAAATACTCGAAGATGAGTAAGATCAGGTTTGTTGCAGTAGAGTACTTCATGACGAGATTTGTGGAGAATTATAAGAGTAGGCAAGAGATTGATAAGATAAATAACAGTGGTGAATGCTTAATACCAGAAAAATTGGACGGGAAGAGAGGCAAGAAGAAGAATGGTAAGACCAGTTTCAGTTATGTGATAAATTTTTCTTTAAGCAAGACCGTTTTGGTGGGATGTATAGGGACTAGAGATGTGAAGAGTGTTTTCATTAGAAAGAAGATAGTAAGCAAAGACATCTTTAGTGAGTTCAGGAGCTCCATCGCGTTGAAAAGTTTGGATGGTAGTGGAAAAGATGTTTTCAGTAGTGGTTTTAAAAGATTAAAATCGAATTAAGGCATGGTTTTTGTATATGAGAGGAAAAATTCAAGTAAAGCGACTAAAATTATCCACAAAGATAATTAAATATCGATAGCCAGACAGAAAAAGAGATAGGGAAGGATCCCAAATATCACAGTGAATTAATTGTAACAGTTTGACAGAAATGGGTGAACATAGAGGAAATGAAAGATGAACACTTTTGCCTTGAAGACAAGAAGTATATGGATGAAGAAATTTTTTTTTTTGACAAAACATGACTTATTCTAGATAATGTGGAGTGACATGGATGACTAAGATGTTGATGTCACATATTGATTGAGGTGAAGGCAGCGATGAGAGCAACAAGATTTGTGAAGTGTAGCGGAATCTTCATTAGGTAGGGATTGCTAAAAATGGGCCTTGCGAGTAGCGATGTCTTGGTTTTGAGATCCTTCACAACATAATCAGATTGATTAAATTCAATTACTCAAGAATTATTAGTGACAAATTTTGCAATAGATAAAAGATTAGTAGTAACGTGAAGAACAATCCATATATCACGAAGGTAAAGATTACGAGAAAAGGTGGGAAATGTTAAGGTACCAATGGATGAAATAGGGAGAAAGTGTCCGTTACCATCAATGACTTGATTGGATCCTTCATATAGAGTGGCAAATTCTACAAAATCAGGATGCGCACTCATGTGAGCAGTTGGGCAGTATCTAATATCTAGTCAATAATAGTATTGTGGTTGAAGGGAGTCAGATCAGGATCAAATTCAATATTCATGGCAGCAAAAGTTATGTTGATATTTTTTGTAGGATGGTAAGAAACAATGAGGCAATTACGAGATTTAGAATACCAGAATAGATAGTGAGCAGCATTGTGTCCTTA
This sequence comes from Erythroxylum suave, assembly GCA_027563595.1. Classification (NCBI taxonomy): domain Eukaryota; kingdom Viridiplantae; phylum Streptophyta; class Magnoliopsida; order Malpighiales; family Erythroxylaceae; genus Erythroxylum; species Erythroxylum suave. Next base: position 3,103,730 of record JAOSBN010000002.1, on the reverse strand, counting down.
TTTCCTGCAGATTTCACATTGGGTAGGAGGCGTATTATTGTTGAAATCTGGCTTAGGATAAAATGTGTTATGATTGGGTTGAGTTTGAATTTACGCTGGATTAAATGGGTGTTTATTAACCTGGATGGGCCCAGAGGATGAGTTATTGAAATTGGGACTAATAAAGCAGTCCGCTGACGTGTGAGATCCAGAACCAAATTAGGAAGGGTTAAAATAGGGGCCTTCGTAAGACATTGGGGAAGAAAATGTGTATCTCCCATGTCAGCCCCTGGGTGGAGCAGTTGTTGTTGGAGAATGCAACAAAGGCCGAATCCGACAATGGTGGTGTGAGGAAAGAAATCAGGCTTTGCTCGTGGAGGAGAACCTTCACCTTTATCTTAGTGAAGGAGATGTTGGTACTGCAGTTTTCAATCTCATGATGAAGGATTCGTAGTCTACAGGTTTGCCATTCAAAGTGAAGAGGACAAGATCATCGTTAAAGATGGCGACAAGTTCTTCTCATGATGAAGGATTCGTAGTCTACAGGTTTGCCATTCAAAGTGAAGGGGACAAGATCATCGTTAAAGATGGTGACAAGTTCTTCGACAGTGGTGAACACCGTTAAGAGGTAGTCGATGATGGTACTGGAGCCCTTTTTAAGGGTATGGAGTTTCTGATAGAGGAGGGAGCATTGCATCTTAGACTAGAGCAAGAAATGTTCTTCAAGGTTGGCCCTCGCGAGCCGTGTGGTGGTCGAGG